>JAHQCQ010006867.1:0-22200 GCA_023539305.1 Ilex asprella
AATTTGTGTTTGTCGGTTCCATAGTGATATTAAGTGTCTGTTTGGTAAATTGAGCTGTACTCGAACAAAAATAAAAGTTTTTCACGGGCTTTGCACATAAAAGCATGTCACTCCATTGAATTCTTGCATGTCAAGAACTTCATGCATTCTCAAACTTTTTATGGTCCAATTAATGTATATTAGTTATTAGGTCTTCCTACTAAAATTACATGTCTATTAATTTTGCTGCAAATATAACTAAGGATAATATACATTTTTAGTCCCCAAAACATGCGTGTAGTATTTTTTTAGTCCTCAATCTTTCAATTGTGTTTATTTGATCCTTAAAGTTCATAATTTATATCTATGTGGTTCAATCTTAAACGTCCGTAAAAAAATCATTAATACCTCTATTCACGTGTCAACCACATGGAACTAAATAAACACAAATTAAGAATTTTAGAGACCAAATAGACACAAAATTATGAACCACGTGATTGGTGCATGACCAAAAACGTCATAATTTTTAGACGGACATTTGTATTGGACTTAGAAACAAATTAGGAGCATTAGGGATTAAATAGACACAATTGAAAGATTGAGGATCAAATAGATAAGGGTGTCAAACATGCCGGGCTGGATCATTTCGTGTTGGGTTGTTTTTGAGTTTGTGTCGAAAATTTTAAAATACGAACCTGACCTTTTTAATAATTGTGTCTAGATGTGTAAACACTAACCTGATCTAGCCATTAAGCAGGTTACTCAAACCCGACATGTTTGACAAATTTAATAAATAGGTCGCTTTTGAGTTAATACACATAATATGACATGTTGAACCTGTTTAACACACATAACATTGACCTGTTTAACACACATAACATGTTTCTACACCTGTTCATTACCATTAAATACATCATTCAATCATTCATCCAAAATTTTTAATAATTTTTCCACAAATAACATATCACATCTCATCAATGAAATTAACTAAAATGCATTCAAGTTTCAACCTAAAAATTAAAGCGAGAATTATGCTAGTGTAATGTCATAATAATGTTAAGAGCTATACTGTCAATTACTATAGTAAAAGTAAAAAATAAAAAGTAATAATGTTAAGACCACGTCAATCATACATAATAGACAAACCATACTACCATAAACGGGTTAAACAAGTCTACAATAAGTTAGGTCGGGTTTGTATCAATTCGTTTAAAATATATGAGTTAATCAGATCAAAATCGGGTTGACTGATGTCGACATGAACGCGACATGATTATTTTTTTTGTGTTTAAGCGTATTGACCTGCTTTAACCCATTGATTCGTTTAATTTCATGTCTGATCCATTAATTTCGTGTTTAGTTTATGTCGTATTAACGTGTCGTACCGAAAATTGATAGTCATACAAATAGATACTAAACGTATACCTTGGGGACTAAAAGTGTATTTTACATTATAACTAAATTGTACTGGGTAAATAGTATTGAAAAGGCACAATGATAATTCAATTTGAATCAAATCAATATGAACTCTTGCGAGAATCATTATCAGTTATCTGTACCCTTGTTGATTTGATTCACATCTTTAATCTCTCCTCCCATCTTTTCTCTTTCGAATTCTTTAACTATAATTTAGTTCCATCCTTTTCTATTTTTTTCTTTTTATCTTAATTCTCCAAAATCACCCTGGATGACATTACATACTAAATTCATTTACATCATGAGAGCACTAAGATAAACCATCTATAAATAAGACTTCACAAAAATCGTTCATAACATTTACATCATTATTCCAAAAGAATATGCCATCTTTAGCCTTTACATTCCCCCCCCCAAAAAATAACTATTATAGCGCAATGGAAATTACAAAAAAAATCTTGACTACACAGTGTTTTAAAAGAATATTCAAGTCTAGAACAAAAGCAAACGACTCCCACTTGGGATCCAAGTATCCCTCTAGTGAAGTCTCTTCAGGGCCCGGCTCATTAGCACCGACCTCATCCTCTGACACAAAATCTGAAAAATGTTAAACTGTAGGGGGTGAGCACGAAGCTCTGTAGAAAATCCTCCAAAACTTAAACAAGGTTTAGAAAAGTATATAAAACAGTCGGTCTCATTTCACAAATAATATATATAACATTTGAAGCAAAACAAGGACAATTAAACAGATCTTAAGTTTAGATAGCAACAGAAATTGAAATGGATAAATAAACACAATATACCATTGGTAATCCATTCTACTATAAACCATTTCCAACAAGTTTTTGTGAAATCCCATACTTCCCGAAACTCTTGTCGAAACCGTTTCTGATACATTGCACGATAACCCACACTGTATGTCCGACATAACCCACGTTACTAATCCGTGATCATTACTGATAGGAAAAGTTCATACCCACACGACGTACAAAAGCATCTACCCACTCCATGTGGTAGGAAAAGTTCATACCCGCGTGGCATACAAAGACGTCTACCCACTACATGATACCCGGTCAATAGTAATTCATTCGTATCGTACAACCACGTAAGAGATAAAATACCAATCAATATCTCACATAACCAATAATACCATAAACCTCCAATTTTTTTTAAGCAAATTCCATAAAATTCACAAATCCATCATGAGACAATTTCAAATAAACAATGAAGAAAAATACAAGAGATCATGCACAATAGCCTTTCAATACTCAACACAAAGCACTATAGTTTTCACAACCAAGTTTGAGTGAAGATAGAGAGAGAAATCCATGTTTCTCACAAACTAAGATTTTTATGGCTCTCCACCCATAACTTTTCTCAAAACATAATAAAGTTTATAATAATACTAAGAGACAAGGAACCCATAGCAAATAGATATGATTACAAGTCCAAATCCTACATATATAATAACCCCAACCTCAATGTAAGTGAATAGAAACAAACCCCTACCTTGAATCCTTAGTTTGTATGAAGAACTTGAGCTTTGATCTTGAATCTACTCTTAAATCTCTTGTTTTTCCCTTCATTTCTTCCTCTCTAATGCTCTCTAGGATTCCAAGAGGTGTGGGGGTGTGAGTGGAGTGAAAGAAATGAGGGCAAATGGGATGAAAATGAGTTTAAAACATAGCAGCCCTGAAAAACACTGTTCACAACATGTTTTGGTTTTCTCCAAACTTATGGTTTTACCACTAAGAATCTTCAATTTGATCTATATGACTACCTTATGGTTTTTCGACGTTACGGATTCATTTTTAATGTTATTTTAACCTAAAAACATTTATTTTTTATGATTTATCTCAAAACCAAAGTCAACATACACTCGAAACACTAAAATTTCTAATTTACCCATTCGAACCGACTATTAATGAAGTTTTGCGATGTTTGCAAATAAAATGTGATAAAGGGTGCTTCTTAAAGCCTTTTATACTTATTTGAAGCCTAAATATACTCATTATTCTTATATTTTGATTTAGGATGCAAATGGAGACGTTAAATGCAAAACGAAGCTAATTGAACTATTTTGACATCGTTTCGTTATCTAGGCATAACTCTCTCATCCGAGCTCCGATTGAGATCATTAAAGATGATATGAAATTCTAAGAAAGATCTCTACAACTTTCATGTTTTGAGTTTTAAGAGATATTGACTGAATCAAGGTCTAAATCGGACTTGAAGTTGCAACCAGTACACTGTTCACGTGCATTATTCAAGCTAATTGGACCGTTTTGACATTGCTTCGTTATCTGGGCATAACTCTATCTTCCGAGCTCCGATTGAGATGATGTAAGATGCTATGGAATTCTAAAAAAGAGCTCTACAACTTTCATGTTTTGAGTTTTGCAAAGTATTGACTGAATCAAGGTCTAAATCGGGTTTGAAGTTGCATTCAGTGCACTGTTCACCTGATGAACTTGATGCACGAAATTCCAATGTAGGTTTAATTTATTAGGACTTTCCTAGTTATATTAGGACTTATTTTATTAGAACTTCATTAGTACTTTCCTAGTTATATTAGAACTTTACTTTGTTACCCTTATCAACCTTAAACACCTCCAAAAATTAAATTTCACAATTAATTTGCCTCCCTAGTATTTATTCTTACGGTTTCAATATATATGGTTTATTCTTACGTCATTATATATATAAATATCACTAAACAAGTACATTACTATATTAATATAAAATATGTGAGGGTTTACATTAATTACTTGTTTTGTTGCAGGTCTTGGTTCAGATTGTCAGATCCTTTAGATGCTAAGACGTCTCTATTGTGTGGTCTCTAGCATGAAATGGAAGATGAAATGGAGAAACTCTAGATGAACTTTACACTTGCTTGGGAATAAGAATCTGACTTAGATATTGCTAATAGCACTGATGTTGTTATGGACAAGAAGGGAAGATCTTGTTCGCTGGGAAAACTAAAGTATGAAAGGCCTTTCAATAAAGTATTTTTTTTCTAAAATTACCTATATATATTTTAAGTATTTTTTCAATATTAAATTATGCTCATCCTATTTTTTAATCAAGACAAAAAAAAGTAGGATATATCCATGAGTTTACTTATAATTTTAACATTTATTTTAGTAATTATCACCGATATAATAGAAAATATATTTTATTATGTAATTGAATGAATAATAAATACCTGAGTGATAATATGATTGTGGATATAAATAATTATAAAGTTAAAGCAAGACTTTCAGCGTATAAAAATTCATCAAAATCAATTCTAAATAGTTTTGATTAACCTTTGTTTGGTAAAATGATATAATTAGCTTTTTTTTTTTTTTATCATTTGTATCTACTATGTTTAGCAATTTTAGTCTTTTAAGTTTAATGAACTTTTAAGAATTAAATAGGATATAATTAAATATAAATGTATTATTCTATTTTTGTCAATTACAAGAAAAAAATTACGCTTGTTAAAATATACGATGTGCACCCTGAAACAATTTTCTGGCTCTGCCCTGACAAGAGAGGACCAAATTTGTCCAACATTTATTTAGAACGTCTAGGTTTTAAGATTTATGTTTTGTAAATGTGTCATTTTTAAAGTATTTTGTTTGATTATTGGCTTAAAAAATAGAAAATTTCACTAATATTTGTTTGCTCTTCAATTGAATGTTCATTAGTGCATAAACTTAATATTATTGAAACAATAAACGACTATAGTATCGAGTTCAGTACCATATTTATGTTACAAAATAAGAGGTAGATAATAGCCCACTCTCGTAGATTAACAATTCAATTTGGTTTGAGTTACAATATTGAATGATTAAGTTACTATCAATCTTAAAATGATCTTCTTTTGTTGTAAGTTCACAAGATTATGAAGTAACCTTACTCATTTTATTTGTAACTTTCTTCAGGGTACCGAAAAATAATAATTTGGTATCGAGTTTTTTCCTATAAAATGTGTTCGTGTTAATTTGTAATATATTTTGCTCATATGTAAGGTTCCAAGGTAATATAAATTAATAATCCCGACTCAACTCTAAGTATAAGGTTATTGTAGCAAAAGTTACTCCAACATTCGCTTTTTCAAATCTCAACATTGTGACTTCTCTCACATTTGGGAGTTTTTTTTAAATGTATTCATGACTTTAAAATTATTTTTTTCCCAAAACTCATGGTTTCAAATTTGATAAAAGTGAAAATTAGAAGCGAGTACATTTATGTTAAAGGTACAAGCTTAAATCTTTTAATGCTTTAAGGATAATTTTAGGGAACTTTTACGTCATCCAGTCCAAACACAGTACAAACAAAAAATTTATTTTTTTATTTACATTTTTTCCCTTTAATATATATCTCTCTCTCTATAACACCCTAAATCCACCTAGAAGGCATTAACTATCTATACCACATCCAATCATAAGAGCATCTAAAATAATCATTAAAAGAATAAAATCATCTGTCATCGAATAGATAACTAAACAAATCCAAATCAAATACAATAACTCCTTAAAGTTACATCCAAAAGTCAAAATAATAATCCCTCAACTAACTAAGAAAAGAATAGCTCAAAATATCTATAATTCATAATTATAAACTAAATAATCATCACTAAGTCTTCAAATCTAGATCCACATTTACGTCCCATTCTACTTGCTCACTTAGCTCGAGATCCTCCTCAATATCGAAATCTAAAAAATATTATGGTAGGATGAGTAATAAGCCTAGCAGGAAAACTTTCTCAAACCCAAACAATGAAAGTTCATAATAGAATAGAATCACCCACAAAAATCACAATTCATAACATAATATCTCATATAAGTAGGTAGATTAGCAAAAATCTACACACTAAACCTATCTCGTCCACATAAACCATCTCAAATCAATCCCGAGCCAAAACACTTTAGGAAGGGCGTGTAGCGATGTGTCAACATTGATGTATCATTTCTTAGGAATAGTATACTAGCCTCCAACCTCGAACCTATGTGGACAAACAATGGTTGGCTCTTGTAAGAAACCAAATCCCCAGTGTCAGGCAACTTCCAAATCCCTCAAGGTAGAAAAATCTCTAACACTCTATGATACGCATTTGAGTGTTACTCACATTCATCACACCAACCAATATAAGAGATAGTAACAACACTTTTTTCACAAAACTATGTATACCTAAATTCACAGTTCCACAATTCATAAGTAGAAGAATAATTGAAGCAAAACATATAAGACATCATAAAAATAAACCTTAATGTTCACAATATTCAAAATTCTAAGGGTTTATCAAAACATAGGATTTTTTGGATGTAAATCATGTGTATATTCAAGAATTGAAACATATATTTTAAAAAGAATATAAAAACTTTGTAGATCTATCACACACACACACACACACACACACACACACACACATATAAGTCAAGAACTAGGTTTTTAAATAAAAAACGAATAGATCTTCAAAATAAAATCATGTATTTTATTCAAGAAATGAATCATGGATTTAAACGAACATAAAAGCATTGTAGATCTATTATTTATATCATAAAAAAGATGAAAAATATGTATTATATAGTTCTAATTATCAATAAATAAATCTGAGAAAGAACCACTACTTTGATCCGTATAAAATTACTCGTAAGGCATTTTGTGTGAATGTTTATATGTTGATGCTCTCACGGGCAAGCTCAATCTATTTCTCTTCCCTTCAAGTCTCTCCTAGACTTCTTGGGGTTGAAAAAATATTTATAGGAACCCTAAAATAAGTTCCTAGGGTATTTATAGAGTCAAGGTAGGAGAAAAACTCAAAACAGGATTTGGATGGACAAATTCTCGGCCTGTTGCGTTCGGATGGGTGTTCTATCCTGTCTGGACATGGGTGACGTTTTGTCCCAGACTTCTGACTCAATTTTGATCTAGTTAGAAGCCAATTCACGAAATTCTTATGAAATATAATTTTTGTAACCATTGAAGTCTATTTCCAACTTCACAGGAATAAGTTTAATTGGAGTTCGAGGTAAACAATTGTGGCCAAAATATTGAGGCAGTGTCTAATTTCTTTATACCCAAAATCTCTCCAAAATGCGTTTTAGCTTTGGAATACTTTCAAATTTTCAAGACACCCCATATTACCAATGTAAAACTCATGAAAATTTAATTTTTTATGAAAAATGATAAAACGGTAATTAGTCGCTATGGTTTAACCAAATTTTATTAGAACTTCGATAATGAAACGGACCTCATCGTTGGATTTGTCTCATGAATTCTAGTTACCCAGTCAATTTTCGTTGAATTTTGAGATAGTCAAATTTTTCACGTTTTACGAAGCGAACAAGTGTCGCGTGACCAAAATAAACGCCATTGGGGATTTATTTGCAAAACATGAAAATAAATTTAAATTTAGTTCAAATAAAAATATATTAAACTTGAAACATGACGAGATTTAATTGATTCAGGACGAAATCGAACCTAGAAAAGGCGGATGTGTGGCGCAACGAGGGCCTTATAAACCCCCACATGTTGCTATTAATAGAATGATAAAAGCATGTTTAGTAATTTAATATATATAATGGTGTAGGAATGAACCATATAGGTTATAACTGTCGAAATGATAATGTTGTAAAAATTCAGGTAAATAAAGGAAATGGTTTGTAATAGACTTGTATCACCGAAGTTTGATGTCCAAATATTTTTGGTTTAAGTTTGGATTGGCTTTGTAAAGGTTTGGAATAGTTTTGAAATGAAAAACAGGTGAAAAAATAAATCTGGACAGACCATACCGGTACTGTGTACCCGTACCCCGCTGTCCATAGAGCAAACCGTACTGGTACTGTGTACCAGTACTGTCGGTAAAACCCAGAACTTTTTAAGTAGCGATCGGTCGGCCCTTTCTCCACTATAAACACATTAGGACACCTCCTTTAGTCCTATTTCAACACTTCTAACCCTAGAAATCCTTAGAGAGGAAGAAAGGAAGAGAAAAACACAAGATCAAGATGGATTTACACTTCAAAGAAGATCAAATCTTCTACATTTCTTTCAAACTAAGGAAGCAAGGTAGGAGATTCTTCTCAAGTTCTTTCATTGAGACTTAGGGTATAATTATTTATGTATTCCATCTTCTTGATCATTATATGATAGATATATATGATTTCTTGGTTTCTTTATCATTGGAATGTAGTCTTGAACGAAATATATGTTTGGGTTCAAGGAATATTTGTTCTTAAATTTCTAAAACCCTAGTTTTTCCAAAATATACATTCTATTGTGAAAAATACATGGATTCTTGATGTCTAAATTCATGTCCTTGATTAAATCATGTTTTCAATCAACTACTTGTTCTTGTTCCAAGAAATTATGATTTTTGACAAAATCCTAGAATTTTGAATATCGAAATTATGAAGGTTTTCTCGATATGATCTCTTGAATATTTTAATTCCTTTATTATTGTAGTATATTGAGAATGTACCATTGCGATATTGAAATTGCTAATGAAAATTATGATTGGTTAAAATTGTGGTTGTTGAGAATATTTTGGTTTCATCTCTTGTATAGTTTGTTGTGACGGACTTGAATTGCCTTCGAGAACTATCGTAGAGTGTTAGAGGTTAGTCTATCCTAGTGGGGGTGAGATGGTTTCTTAACACTTGTAGTTGATTGTTGTTTGTGTGAGCAACCACTATTGTTCAAGGCTAAGAGATGGTATACCTTCATGGGAAGGATTCATTAGTGCAGTGGGAGACAGTACACGCCATTCCTAAAGTGTTTATGATTGATGAGTGAACTAGGTCGAATCATTGTGTAGATTCCTGAGAAGTAATTTACATACATGAGAATATGAGATGATGCTATTGAACTATTTATTGAATGCTTTACTTCCTTACATGTTTATTCGTTTCATTGATTTACTGTATTCCGTACACTTGAGATCATTACATCTATCATTGTTTTATTCTCAAAATCTATATATGTTATTTTCCAAAAGAGACTTGTTATCTTTTATTTAATCTAAAACCTTGTTGGGATTTGTGAGAGATTTACTAAGGGCTTTTGCTCACCCCTACAAATAATATCCTTTTCAGATTATGGTATAGAGGAGGAGCTCTGAGTTGATGAACCGATGCATAGGAAGCTCCAATAGAGGGGAATGTGAATCTCGAGGTGGATATTTAGAGTTACATTTCCTTATGTTCTAGAATAAGAAATTTATTTTGAAACAATGTAAAGTCTAATATTTTTGTTATTCCGCTGTAAGATAATAGTTAATTTTTGGAATGTAATTGTCATAGTTGTGCATGTTCTTTTGGATGATGTTGTATATATTGTGGATGATGAATGAAATTATCTTTGGTTATGAAGTTAATATAGTTGTTCTCATGATGTGACTGATTTTAGATAGTAATGTCGTCCAAGATGGATTTTGGAGCGTTACAGGCCTAGTATCAAAAGGCTATAAATAGGGGAGAAAATCAGATTTTCTCCCCATGCCCAACTGATTTTCTGAAAAAGAGAGAAGGGATATTGGAAAGAGAAAAATCAAAGGTTCTTCATTTTCACTCTACGATCTAGTAGCCTTTGGTTGGAATCCTTCGGGGGAAGAACCAAAGTTCATCTACGCAATGAGAGCTATGTCTACGTACCAAAAATCGGGGATTTCACCGAAGTCTCAAAGACAGGATTTAGAAAATCAAGAGTTGAAGCTTGATTTGGGTTCTTGGGAATTTTCTACCTCTCAAATTACGCTTCAAGAGGTAGGATTCTTCTTCTAGTTAGGTTTATTTCAACCTAGGATTTCATATGAAATGGGTAGCATGACTTGATATGAAATCTCTCGTCTTAATGAAATTATAGTGTAACTAGAGTATAAGAAATAGTATGAGAATGAATAAAACCAATTTTGCATGAATTGAGTATTGTTGAAATTGCTTGTTTGATAATTTCATGAGAAATGTGTTGATTGGGCATGATTATGCGTTACATGATTATGTGCTATAAAGATATTTGATAAAATACCTATGTTGATTTAGCATGGTTGTTCCATTGAAAATGTTATAACATGCTTAGTGAGAATATGAATTGTATTTTATATCCATATGATATAAATTGACAATTGAGAGTAGCGTTGAGATGGAATGTTGTTCATATTGTGCTCTTGACATGTTGAACATGATGTTGATATTGTAATTGAAAACTTGGTTGCATAATGATGCAAAATGCAATGGTACATTACATTGCATATGTACAAGTAACATCATATTCATGGGCATATGACATGAGTGTGACATCAATGGTGGGGATTTGGAATACCCAAATTCATACACATGATATTGCATGTGTTATGGGAATTGACGAAGGCTTGGGTTGTGTTGCATGTGTGAGTTACATCTCATAACATGACATGATATAGAGTATTCCATTATGAATTACATATTCTTAAATAGATTGTATGTTGATTGTTGAATTGCATGTGAGTATTTTCTATGCATTTAGGTTGGGGAGTAGTCTCTTTAGGCTCTATTGAGTGTGACTCATCTTTTATGGGGACAACATTTCAAGTGCGGGACAAGCGCCGGTGGATGGCTCCCACTTGGGCCGTCATGGATGAAGAAACCGAGTTGTGGGTTTAAACTACATTTTTGTAAAACAAGTATGTAGTTATTTTTGGATATGTAATATTGTATAGGATTGTAAAATGAACTCATATGAACTGTATTTTGCGTAAAATTTGATGTTATATGAGTTTGAGTGATTGTTGTATGAGATAGGAAGAGTTGAAATTGAAAAAGGATCGAATCGGGAGCAAACTGGACACTTCTACTGGTAGAACATTGGTTATCTACCGGTAGAATAATTCTGGTGGGCACTTCAACCGGTAGAACGTTGAGTATCTACCGGTAGAAGAATTCCAGTGGGGCACTTCTAATGGTAGAACGTCGAGTGTCGATTGATAGGTCCCCTTAAATTTTCACAAAATTAAAATACTTTTGTCAAGCCTCCGAACCTTGAGTCCTTTCGCTCAGAGTAGGTAAATTGAGTAATATTAAGGGTAAAGTGATGTATATTGGACTTTTGAATGGTTAATTGTACACAGGCTATGCATTAGGGAGTGCTCGGTACAAGGGAGACTTTGCCCGAACTTTGTGTTCGTTATGATCCTAGTGAAGGGAATGTTGTGATATGGTGTTGGATTATGCGACATTCATGGGTATTTTTGCGAGTAGATGGGTCATCAACAGGTTGACAAAAGAACCCCGATTTTAGGGGCGTCACAACCTATCCGAAGGTTTCTCGACCTTTTAGATTCAAGGGTGGCCTTATTTGGACCTAAAAATATTTAGAAACTTACCTATCCACACTTCCCAAGTTTGAACATCTCCAAAACTAAATTCAACATGACAATCAATACACACGAAATTCAAACTTAATGATTAATCTTTGAACAACGATTCAAAGTTTCTATATGCTTTGAAAGTATTCGTAATATCATGTTATCCATCTTTAAAATTTGTACAAGGTCTTACACACACACCACACACCACACACGCACTCTTTATCTCTCTTTGTACTACATAAACTATAGATTGTCATCGCCCACTACTCCACAATTGGTCAAGTTGAAGACCACCGGATACAACTTCAGAATGGGCTTAGTTGACGGATTATCCTCCATTTTCAACAAACACTCGGAACTTGATCTAGAAAGCTCGCTCTCCCCCTCTCTTTCTCTCTCACTTTCAAAACCTAAGGAATGAGTTTATGGAAGAAGTATGCACAAACGTTATTTGATTTAAGAGCTGAGTGATCTCTTATTTCAGATAATATTTGTAACACTTGGAACAAAGATTGTGGGTCGCCTGTGTTTTGTAGAAATCGCACCTTTAGCACAAAAACTTGGGGCTTTTAGAAGGTGGCTCATCGTGTCATTGGATATGTTAACTCTATGATACGAAAGACAGAGATCGTATAGTATCATTGTCCAGTGCTATATTCATTGTCCATTGTTCTATTTAAATTTTGATAGCACCAATCATCGTCCTCTCTTCCTTTTAAAATTCAACATTGTTAGTCACTGCCCACTGTTCTATTTAAAATCAAACACAACTAATCACTGTCCTTTGTCACTGTTTGCTCTCTCTAACATATATTTCCTTCTTGTTATGCCATTTAAAAAACATGGAGACATGAAGAGATGTAAGGATTTGGGAATATTCTAGGTAGGAAGATGATGATAATATATGTTAAGGAATTCCAATGCTGTGAGTTTATACAATTTTTAACACCTTCATTCGGGTACGTGGCATTTGTTTCATCATTATGAGTGTTCCAATCGTTAGAAAGAGATAGAAATTCCTTTGGCATTGAGCAAAACTTGTTCCAAATTTGCACCTCAAAACTTAGATAGTTACAATGATATTACACTATCATTGTCCTATGTTACTGTCACTGTCTTAATGTTATTGTCTAATATCACTATCCTATATTACTTTCCATTTTGTAATATCGCCAATTATGGCATTAAGGATAAATTAATTTTCAGCTATCAAAAATCCCTTGATAAAAAGCTCCACCTTCGGCCTTCAAAATGGGATAATTTTCACTGTATAATAAAGGAATAAGAGAAAGAAAGAGACCTTTCCAACATTAAGCCACTGCTAAAATTTGATTTGGATCCAATACGTAGCCCAATAAAACAAAAGCTCGTGTGTGCTAACAGTTTCAGAACTTGTTACAAGTTAAAGTGGTGGGTGGAAATTTTTGTATTGGTGTTGTGCAACAGAGACACTCTAACTTTATAATAGTCTAGATATGTATCTTGGGACATGGAAGTTGTTGGAGAGTGAACATGGCACGACTACAAAGGTGCGCGTGTATGACAGGCTCCACAACAAGTCTGAAATTAGAAGGGATACAATATAATTTTTTTAGTGGAATAATCTTTAGAGGTAGTGATTTTAGCATTCATACCAACATAATTTCTGGCAACTATAAAAAGATATATTACATGATCTACTGTTGTTGGTGTCCACCCATGAAATACCTATACTATTTTTCATTTTTCTTTAAATAACCACTCATTACTACCTCTTTAACCCCACTTAATTACATCTACACATGAAATGTCCCTATTATCTATCATTTACTTTCTAAATAATTATCTATAGCTCTTTCTTTAACCCCACTTAGCTACCTATCTCTCTTCTCACTCCTATAACTCTCTTATTCCCTCTATGTTTTGATCTTTTATAATGAATAGATCGAGCACACGTGTCTTGCACATGAACTTTTTGAGCTATAGTTTTATTTCAATTAAGATTTTAACTTGAAACACACGTGTTTGGCTCGCTCGATTACATATATTATCTACCTACTATATATGCATTGTCAAAAGTTTGAATGCTTAGAGTTGTTGTTGAAAATTGGTTTGTAGATGAAAAATGTATTTGAGGTTGATACACATAAGGATGATGATGTTGTTGAGGATTCTACTAAAAAAACTAAAAGATCTTGCCATCTAAAAATGAGGCAATTTTTGTTATTGATGGATTTGGAAGGTCCAGGCTAGAGTAGAGACTCACCTACTTTTGATAAGCATACTTATAATAGAATAGTAGACCAATTGAAAGCAAGGATGGAGTATAAAAATAGACATGAGTAGCTGTGGAAAAAATTCAATACTTTGAGAACAACCTACAATGCATTTAAGAAGTTATTGAACTAAACAATGCATTTTGTATCTATATAAACTATTCTATCACAAGGGATATGATTTGGATGTTATTGATTTATGCTTGTCATTATAGAATTGTGTTAGTGCTATTGATGGTACTCATGTCGATGCACGTGTTCCAGTAGATTAGAAGATGCTATATTGTGAAAAGACGGTGAAAGATTTCACTTACGTGAATATAGAGGAAGAGGTCGATAACCAACCGACGAAGAAGAGTTGTTCAATTACCATTATTATTCATTTTGAAATGTAATAGATTGTTGATTTGGAGTTCTAAATGTTTGTTTCCCTATTCTCAAACTAATGCCCCCTTATCCCATAAGAACACAGAAATACATGTCCACAACATGTTGTATCATCTATAGCTTTATTAGAATGCATTCTCCATAAGATCATATGTTTTTTGACTTGGAACGAAGGGAAGATGTTGATGATGGTAGAGGTGGAGTAGGATCTAGTTCACAGGTCTCAATTGAAGTAGATATAACTCTGATTCAATTGCGTGAAATGACTCGTGTCAGAGATGAAATTGTCGACGAATTGTGGGCATCAACTAATCACTGATATAAGCCCTACTTGGAATGGTATTACAGTGTTGCTTAACTGGCAATGTTTTGTTGAAATGATTATTATGTCTAATTTTTTGTGGTTAATATTATTGAAACAGGAGTACTACTGTAACATCTAAGATTTTTATAGAATTAGGGTTGTAATTAGTGATAAAAGTTTAAGAATATTTTTTTAGAATGAAACGATTAACTAAATTGATTTAGACAAACAACTTAGACTTGAATAATGTCAAATTATGATATTTCTATGATCGAAAGAGTAAATAATTATTCTTTGTAGATTGTAAATAAATAAATAGATTACTTGTGTGAAGACAAATTCAATGATTGTAATATTGAACACGTGTTTGAGTCAAATGAGGAACATCATGCAAAATATCTGATTTCCCAAATCATAAGATGTGTAATTTTAAGAATGATAATTTGTTAGGATAAGAATAATGATGCAAAAAGATAAGAATAATGGTTTGTCAAGATAAAGTTAATGAACTGGAGGAATAAGGGTGCTAATTTGGAATATTCAAGATAAAAACTATGATGTGTGAAGATAAAATTAATGATGTTTTCAGTTAAGGTTGATGATGTGAAAGGATGAGGATTGATTTCGGTTTAATATTTACATTTGTTAGAGGAAAGGTTGATCATTTCGTTATGAAAATGTGATAATTATTTTAATTTATTTAAAGATTAATGCTATGTGAATAAAAGATAAGTTGTGTTGTTTTGCAGGTTAATAGTGCAAAACTGGAGCTAAGTTACGAGGAGAAATGAAGCATGGCTGAAGAAGATCACACTGGAACACGCGTTCGGACGGAGGAAGTGCACGTGTCCGGACGCTATTGGCAGAAGGTTGCTAAACAGCAGAAGGACCATTCTGTAACTTGCGTCCGGACGGTTGAAGGATGTGCGTCCGGACGCGTGTCAAGTTCCTGCTGCCGAAATTAGAACCCTAATGAGATTCAATCTCTTTCTAATGGAAAGGATAAATAAAAACTGAGGACCTTAGAAAGAGGAGGATTCTTCCGCTTACGAATTCTCTTAGTTTATTTTTGCATTCTTTCTATCATGTCCGGCTAGAAAGCTCCGTCAGGGCTAGGAAAAAATCTCTCAACGGAGTATGGCATTTTTATTGACTCTTGTACTTAATGATTTATGTTCTCGTATTGATTTAATTCCTAATATTTTAGCAAAGCTGTTTATGCTGTAAAAACTCCTGAGTTGTTGTGCCACGTACATCAATTGCTTGAGTTTCCCTGCGTGTAAATCACTGGTTATTCCACGTTGGTAGGATTAACACGATTTCCTAAAATAATATGATTGAATGATTATTCAGGTTCCTGGTAGTCTTTTGATTACAACCTTTGGATTTATCACTTGATTTGTTAATTGGGTTAACCGACATTTAATTCCTATTTCAAGTCAAGTCTTCGAGTCTTTAATTATTACTGTATGAAGTTGAGAGGGAGTACCTAATGCTCTAGTATTTTCATTACTGTTTTAATCACCAAAAATCAATCGTTCTCAATCTGCTACTTTTTAAACCAATCCTTTTACTTTTAAAATTGTTGTTAGTTGTTGTGTGACTGTTTCCTTGTGCAATTCCTCGTGGGATCGACCTCGGACTTCCCGAGAATATATTACTTTGCTCAACCTGCGCTTGGGTTTACAATATTAAAGTTGAAGCAAGGATGATTATGTGTCAAGATAAAGATGGTGATGTGTCAATAGATAAAGGTGATGATCTAGAAGGATAAGGATAAATCTACAGTTGATACATGAAAAGCACGACAAAGCTTTGTGTGTATGTTCTTAAGGTGTAAAGGAAGGCTCTAAATAGGAAAGTTGGGCCAAGTTAACGAGAGCTAATCTCATGAAAAGGAAGAAGAAGCAGAGAGGAAACATGAAGGGAAAAAAGAAAGGAGCAGATTCTGCTTGGTTCAAATCTATTTTTTTTAAAAGCTTGGTGCTGATACCAACTCTAAAAAATCGATTCGATGTAGGTTTTTCTTGTTCCGAGACAAGAGTGACTTTTCTTACCGTACATAATCTTTTTGTGATATTTACATTATTATATAATTTTTAAGAGGTGATTTGATGATTTCGTTACGAGTAACCTGATCTGATTATGTGTTTTGAAAATTGTACCTTTGTGATATTTGGGTTCAATTTTCCTTTGAGAAAATTGATTTTGATTAGATATGCGCCCATGATTGAATAATATATGAGTTATGAATGGTGTTGATACCATAGTGGGTGTCAAGGGGTCCATTCTTCGGTCTTGGAGGCACAGTGCCCCTTGGGCTTGGGTTCCGGCTGACACATATGGGAGCGTATCTTCCTACAGTGAAAATCCCTAAATGGATTGCTATGATTAAATTGACATTTTGATGCCTTATGATTAGTTACTTGTTCAATGATGGGGCATTGTATTTAAAATACCAAATGAAGATTATTTTGAAACATGACTTACCTGTTGAGCTTATCGTGCTCACTCTATGTTGTTTAATCTTTTCAGAATTTGTTGACAGTAATTGGAATACTTGGTTCAGTGATCAAGCTTGTTTAGATGAGTAAAAATTAGTTGAGGAATTGTAAATTTTTTGTTCTAAATTTTTTTATAATGAGTTGGAAAAAGTGCTATTTAGTCTGTATTAAATTGAATTTGTATCCACTTCACCCTCGAAATTCAGGGTTATAAAGACCAGGATGTGGAACCTATAATGTTGCACATATTGACCCTCCATATTCATGTGGATCCTATAATATGCATGTTTTGGTTGCGAGGACCAAAAGAAACAATGGCTAACTATTTTATCATTGTCCACAATGGTGTGGCCATAATGATTGTATCATTTAGGTTGATGAGTACGGCGTGTTAAGAGATGAACAAGATTTCATCCCCTCGATTAGGAGGAAGAGAGAAGAAATGGATCACAATTTTTATTCTTACTTCTTGTTATTTTAATTTGATCTTGTACTGTGCACTACTTTTCTTGGTATTTGTTCTACTTATTGGAATTGTAGTTAAGTGATTATGACATACTATTCTATTTGGTAAATAGTTTAACAATGGGATGTATTATTATGTTTAATGGCTTTAAGGATTTTCTATTATTTTGCTTTGTGCCGTATTTCATGAGTTGATGGATGTATTGAGAATAAAAATTTTGATGTGTTTATAGTAGGGAATTAATATAAAGCTAAAATATATGGCCAAAATTAAAGTGATTACCAAATATGTTTTATGTTTTAGTTTTTTTATTTTCTAAAACAAAAACTACAACCAACACATTTTTTTATTTCAACTTTTTACAACATAAAAAATAAAAAATGTGTTTTCATTTTTTTTTGAAAACATAAAAAAGAAAATATTACCAAACGCATCCTAAAAAATTAATGGAATACAAAATATTCATAATATTACTAACTGATACAATAAAATAGGTTGTAATAAAAAACTAAATAGAATGTATTAAAAACTAAAAAGAGAAGAAAATGACAAGCTGTCTATAGTAATAAAACAAAGCCTCCTGGTTGATTTACTTAAACTTCTTACTTAAAAAAGCACAATAACGGCCCAAATCAGTTAAATTCGATGGTTTATATTATGATTTAATCTTTTAACCTTTTAATCACGATAACTCATTTAAATTTTAACTTTTAACCTTTTAACCACGATAACTCATTAAAATTTTAACTTTTAACCTTTAAACCATAATAACTCACTTAAATTTTAAATTTTTAACAACAGTAATTTAACTCATACATTAAAAAACCGTGTTTTGCACAAGACACGACTAGTATTAAAATAAATCTTATACCAAATAAGACTATAATGTCTTTATACAATTTCATTTGAAAATTCAGGTACTTGTCATCAACTAATGAAAATAGATAGACTGAATATTTTAACAGTTAACTTTTACCTTTTAAAAGAATGAATACGAAAGACTTGAATATGTGCAATATTAATTAATGTGTATTAATATGAATTTCATATTAATAATATTAGTATTACCTTTATTGTTAGAGTAAAGTTGTTCAAATAAAAGTTGAGCAATGCTATCAGGACTTAATTTATTGACCTAATTCATTATGACTTTTTGATTATTTGTGGGATCCATCAAACTTTGGAACTTGGTGTTGATTCAATGGTTCCACTAAAGTCACATTATTATGTCAATAAATTAGGTCAAATTTTTAGGATCAAATAAGATTAATCATAAAAGTTTAACATTAACTAAGTCCTATTAATATGAGTTCTACAATAAATAGGGCTAGTGTTGTCTTTATATTTTATTTTAGGGGTAAAGTAGGCAATCAAGTTTTTTTTTGGATAGTGCACTTTGAGTAATGCTATTTGTACATAATTTATTAACTTAATTTGCTAACTTAATTTACTATTACCATTAGATTGACTCTGAACCCCATCAAACATTGAAATTTGGTGTTGATTCAATTGTTTTAATGAAACCACATTATTAGGGCAAGATTTTAGATCTAAATAGCATTATTCGTGTATTTCTTTTAGTAATATAGATATTCATACAGGTGACCATATATGTGACCATCTAGTTATAAAACACATGCACACATTTTTGACTCAACATAACAAACTTGATCCAAATCACTTTGAACCACCCCCACCCCCACCCCCATCCCCACACATACACACATTCACAAAACAAGCAATCAACATTAAATATACTACTACGGTTGGCCCATGGGGTAAGCCATTAAGGTCCTTGCTTAGGGCCATCCAATTTTAAGGGCTCCAATTGAATTTTTTGCCCGAAGTCTAGTAATCCCTAGACAACTTCAAACATTATAGGTCTCATGAGTAGAAAGACCCAATATTTTGAAAGGTCATTTAAAAAGTTTTTGAAAAGCAAGCCCTTGTGGATATAGCATTCGGTACCATTTTTGATTTATTTTGGATTCCTTTGGACTTAGACGTTCATTTTGGAACTTTTTGTAATATCTCATTTTATGATTTGTTATGTAATTCATGTCTTTTCTAGATTGTTTCTCAAAAAATGATTCAATTTGATTCATAAATTTTTTATTTTTCATGATTGGTACAAAAACAAAAATCTAATAAATTTTTATTTTTTTCAAAGATTGTGTCAATTGTTGAATATGTAGAGCAAATCACCATAATGAAACATTACAAGAAAATAATATATTTGTTTTTGTCTCATCTATCTATATAATTAAAGACAGAATTTCAAGCCCCCAAACTTATAAAATTGTTTGAATGCCTCAGATTATTTCAAGATTATTGATCCAATGAACTAAAAGCTTTCTGCAAAAAATTTTCCACCCATACACTCTCCAAAAGGCATTAGGACAATTTTTCAAAGCTCAATGACTTTTTCTCTCACCCGTTTCTATGTGTCTCTCAAACAGAATGAAGTCTATTTTTATTTATCCAATCTATCTCTACTCTTTCTCCACTCCCTCTGCTCCTCTGTCTCTCTCATGTCCCTATCTTTCCCCAGCATCTCTCTCTCTCTCTCTCCATCTTTCTCTCACTCATGTCCAAAGCTGGTAGGACTCTGTTTTCTAACTCCATGACTTTTTCTCTCACACATCTTTGTTGTGTATGCCAACAGAATGGAGACTATTTTTAAATTTACCCAACCCCCAATCTCTATCTCTCCCTGGCATCTCTCTCTCACTCATTCATGTCTCTACAAAGCAGCCCAACATCTCTCTCTAACTCCTGTCTCCATATAGCAGCAACTCGCTGGGATTGCCAAGCAAAACACCAGTAACTCAGCTACACTAGTAACTCAGCTCTCTTTAAAATTTTTATAGATTAAAATTTTTCCCTCAGCTACACTAGTAACTCAGCTCTCTTTAAAGCATCTGATATATTGTTCTCGCTCTCTCACACACACATATACCCCTGCACAAATTTGTGCAATCACGTATACACACCAACACACCCACAAATTCACATAATCACACGCATACACAGATTCACACACACCCACATACTTCACAGAATCACAATCACAAACGCACGAGTTCAAAATCATGCATGAATTCACAATCACAAATGTAGTCCAACTGTTTGTTTTTGGAAGATTTAATGTGTATGTAATTAAGCTATCAAGTGTTCAATTTTTTTGTTGCTTTCTTACTAATTTGACTTCTTTTAATATTCATGTTCTGTTTCTAACAAGTTGGATCTTTTATTGTGTTCATATTCTAGCACAAAGGGTTAAATGCATTAAGGAAGACCTACAACATATAGTCGTGGGAGTATTTTAAATACGGTATACCCTGACTTCTCTCAATAATCTAGAAGTCTTACACTTTATAGTGAAAAA
The DNA here is from genome assembly GCA_023539305.1 of Ilex asprella. NCBI lineage: Eukaryota > Viridiplantae > Streptophyta > Magnoliopsida > Aquifoliales > Aquifoliaceae > Ilex > Ilex asprella. The sequence goes on from JAHQCQ010006867.1 coordinate 21,033, forward strand.
TTTCATTGGTATAGTGATAGCAATCTAGCCATCCTTATGTTCAAGACTTCAAGTCTACTTTATCAAATGTAGTTATATGTCATAATTGGAAAGTTGAAAGTGATAGTATGTGGCTTAATCTTCTATTGCCTCTTTTTCTATCCTCCAATTGGGTATGTGCTTGTGTTTGGTGATCTCTTAGAAGGAGCTTTGTTGGTCTTTTTTAACATAATGTAGATAGGATGTTGATAACTGGGTTACTAGGGGCATGCACGTGTAGCTGCAGTTATTTTCTAGTATATACATATATATATATATGTATATATATATACATATGATGTTTTTATTTTATAGATTCTCAATTTAAAACAATTAGCATATCATAAGAAGATATCCTATATGTGTCTGTGACACCTTTGATGCACATGTGAACTTTGAAAAACAAGGGTGTACAACACTAATTAAAATGAAAAAAAATGTGAAATGCATCCAGTTAGAATTTACAGAAACTTATGATCATTCAACTAGAGCATGTCTTTGTCACTTTCTCTCTCCTATCCGAAATAAACGAAAATTGGTTTTTTTGTACTCCGAAGGAACATGGACTGGTATGCTAAATTGAAAATTCCTTTAGCCAATAACCATGCATAGGAAATCTTGCAATCAAATGAAGCTCACATTTTAGCAATGTGCGGATTATAATTTTAGATGACAAATTGAGAGGCCACATTCATATGTGAAGCTTGGTTTTTAGTCCATGGTCCAAATTGTCCATATTATGAGTATTTCACACCGACTATGAATGTCCTACGATTGTGTTTATATTGAAAATTGTACGTCTTAGCACCACTAATTAGTTTTTCTCATCAGATTCGAATTTCTCTTAATAGTTTTCTAGATGTGATTTGTTTGTGAATTTCTTCAATCTAATTTCTATATATGGCACGTTCGTAGATAATGAAGTTTACCCCATTGATTTTGATATTAGGTGATTTTGGTATTAGGTAGTTTGTTGTAAATTTTAATTTACGCAATGATAATACGGTTTTTGGTTGTGTTGTTTCACTATTGCTACAATAAGAATTGGGACTTTATTAAAAGAGTGTACCCAGTTTTTAGAAATTAAGATTTAATGTAGTTGGTTTTTGGTTGGTGTTTGTTTTGCCTTTTGTCATAAAATGAGGTAACA
>JAHQCQ010006868.1:0-22199 GCA_023539305.1 Ilex asprella
TTTGAGTGCAAGCGAGCTGAGGAGTTCTGCTTGTTGCATCAATGCAAATATCTTTGGATCATCCTTCTTGACAAATCCTTGAATCTTGTCATTACCATCTATTTTTTGGATACAAAAAGGACAAATTACATTAGCATGGTAAAGGAGGATCAATATTTAATGCAGACAAAAGTTGTATGACCCTAAACTGGCTAAGTATGTAGTATTCTCATGTGTTTTCTTCTGATGTGATCTTCAGTTCATGAATGAGTTATCTCATAACAATTTTTTGACCAAAAGTTCTCTTTAGATAACTCACCATCTGCAAATGGAGGTCTTAGCTGCTGATTTGTTGTTCCACATTCCTTGTGCAACATTTCTCCTTATTCGCCATTTTCCATGAGATCAGAGCTGCTAGTCCTCCTAGACCATAACAGTCTGTGTTAGTGTGTAACACTTAGTCTTATTGTTGCCGACATTATGGAGACTGGAAACATGCTAAATTAATTGTACCTGGTCTTCTTAGTATCTGAATATCCCCCTTTTGTTGTTCAGGTTGAAGCCCTTGTTGAAAGACAACAAATGAGAATGAACTTAGTTCCTCTAAATCCATCATCATTTAAAGTAACTGGCTCCCTAAACAATAAAAATTCTTATGAAACATAATCATAATGAAAAAAATGCAATCAATAATGAAGCAAATGCATTATTGATGATGCAAGTCACAATAAGGAACATGAATTCAGACATGGATGCCAATAAAATGGTGCACTGTCAGATTCAATTAGGAAAAAGTAAATATGCTATTCACACCATAGATATCAAAAAGTAAACCTAACATTTATATCAAACTATAGCAAGAAACTCGTGTCTGAACGCACTAAGGAATACAAAAAATCGTTCACGACACTCCTCAAACTAACATGTTCAATACTTGATATGTTCATATCGTAGGTAAATAATACTTATTGCATAACTAATCTCAACAGTAAATAATACCTATTGCATGAACACACCTATCTGTAGTGTATAAAGATCTCCATAATCACAAGATTATGTACCAAATAGCAGTACGAAATACGAATGCCCAAGGCAGAAGTGTCACAGAAAATAGCTAACTATTAAAATGTTGTTTGAATACATTTTATATTCTGCAAAGACACAGCAGAAGCATTCAAGTTTTGAGTCACATCAACATGCTCCATCTGTCTAGTAAGTTGTCAACTTCTCTACACAGTAAATGGGGCAAGGGAGTGAATATGCAAGAAAAGAGTCAAATGAACAAATTTTTATGATCCAAAAGACAGCTGGAAGACTAAATAACAAAATCCATCACTTCGAACCACCCTAATTTAGAATATCAATAGAAGTTTTTGGGGGCAAGAAATACAATGAAAGGAGCTTCCCAATTATGTAAATTGTGTGATTTATTTTGATAGGTTACTTAGAAAGCATTTTTACCAATTTCTTAACACGCTCAAGATGGTCGCAGATGAATATGTTCAAGTGGATTGCACATCTTCCACCGGAACCATTGTCTAGTGGTCGTAAAAGTGTCAAACTCAAATCTCAAAAGCAACCACTTTGTACAACTAATGAAAAGGCTAGATGTATCTAGTCCACACCTCCCATCACTCCCAAAATCATGACACATTGAACGTCTTCCATCTCATGGGCAAGGGGTTCGAACTTTGCTTTGGTTCACAAGCTTTCAGTTAGAAATTTGAAAAAACTGAATAAGCAAGAATAGCTCTAGTGTTCATACAAGTTAGATAACAACCTTAAGTAAGATACCTGAACAACTGGACATTCTCATTATTTCTAGTAATACAAAAGTTCGTTTCCTATCAAAAAAACAAAACAAAACATTCTCCTTAGCGAAACCCCAACTAAATCTCAATCCCTTTAGGTATAAACTGAAGGAAATTGATAATTGAATAGAATAGCCTCCCTTCCAAAAATGACTCTTAAACTCATAGCCCATCATCCAGGGTCTAAATGGTTTATACAGACAAAAAAAAGGATTAGCTTAGATCAGTATTGTAGATACCTTAAGCTGCTGACAGGTAACATTTAGCTACATTTCACATTGCGAGAAGGATAGCGGAGGCCCATATCATAATGACTTTCGCAATTGATCAGTTCCAATTCCTCATGGCGTCAGTGCACTGTGCAAACAGTGACCCATAAAAAAAAATAGCTCAACTATTCACACAAAACGCAGAATTTAAGGAACAATGTTATTGGGCAACTTCCGTGATTGTATAATCCAGTTGAAGACCGATTCTTGAAACATTCCGCCACCGCATTAGTAACTTTGCAACTGGGAGTATTGACTATATTTCTATAGCGAGAATGAGCTTCATGGTGAATAGATACAGGTGAAAGAGAGCAGAGTCAGTGGATCAGTTCCATAATAAAACATTAATGTAGTTTGACATTGTCAATCAATGCATGTAGATAGGTGCAGTGTCAAAAATAGGCATGATGTTACTATCAAGTTTATCTAATTTATGTTTCTAAGCAATTATGTTAGGTGGAGATCACATGATAACTTTTCATGAACTGCACTTGCATAATTGATCTTTCACGAATTCAGATTCTTTTACTCCCTTAAGAATGATGCACAACACAGATCAAAGCTAAACAAAACTTATAAATAAAAACAAACAAACAAATGTCCTTTAAGAATGATGCACATCACATATCAAAGTTCTCAATCTTCATTGTAGTAGCATTAGGTAGCAAATTGGGCCTCAATCACAAGCTATCTCCATCTGTTATATCGTGATTTTCGTTTTCTCAATTCAAGCTCCATTGTAATAGTCATTAATAGGGTTTTTTGTTCCATAAATATTTAAATCCACAACCCAAATGCCATTCCAGTATTCCAAATTTAATACATAAGAAAAAATGAAAAAAAATATGAAATCATTAGAGAGAATGAGATCCAAAAAAATGAAGAACAAAGAGGAACAAAGCTCTCTTGGAACTTTCGTCGAACATTTGGTGAGTATGTTTGGTGGAGTAAATGGAGGTTTGTGTGTGTGTGTGCAGAGATGAAAATTAAACTGGCGACTCACATTTTATGTTGTCCGTTCCAAATGCTCGGCAGCATCAACAACCAATGAAACCCCAGTAATCGCAGCCTTCTCCCATTTTTTTGTACACAGCTGTAGACACAGTACCTGTTAGATATCTAGCCAAGCCCAAACCAAAATGGTGTATCTAAATGACAAGAAGAAGAAAAAAATCAGACATAAAGCTCAAAATAAGAAAAGTGCCATAGATCTGTGGCGAATCACAGCAAAGAATGTCAAATGCAACAACCATAGATCTGTTTGTTCGTCTACAGATACAAATGCAAAGAAAAGTGAATCCAAGTCTCAAGTTACATAACTTCGACTGAAGAAATAAGTATTCCAGTAGATGAAAACAATTTCTAGATTTCTTCATAATAGAAGAAGACAGAGCAACCTATAACACATATGAACATGGATAACCATAAAAAACTCTCAATAAATCAAAACTATTGGCAGAAGGAACTATCAATCGTCTGAAGATTCCAGTTCAAAAAATTCCAATTTGTAACTCAAAATTTCAGCAGATAAAAAATCCCAATTTTTTGCTTGGATTGGATACTCTCAACATCAAAATAAGAAAATTTCAATTCAGAACCAAACCAATTCAGAACATTAGAAGTCTCAAACAATTTCACAATATTTTTTCTCCAGGTGAGTGTTTGTGTAAAAAACAAAGAATGTGTCAATAACCTTTAGGCCATTTAATCGAACAACTTATAGCCAACATTAACAATGCGATTTTGAGAGAGGAAGTGTTACCATTTTGCTCTTAAACTTGTAATAGGAAGTTTTCTCAATGAGGGGATAACAATCTGATTTGAATTCAACATTTATAACCTGGAAACAATGAAAAATTCACATAATTTTTCTATCGGTCAACAAAAAAAATTACAGTAGAAACATTAGTCAAGGAAGATTGGAAACCAATTAGAATGCCTAAAACATTATTGAATGAATGAACTTCTATGGTTGTGTATTTGTTGAGAGACTGATTTTTTGAGGCTTTTCAACAAACACGTTGTGTGCAGAAAGAGGGTGGTGGTTGTGTTTGTTGCTCTAGGGTGGGGTTACTGTGGTGGAGAATGGGCGAGAGAGAGAAAAAGAGAGAAGCATATGGTAGGGGTTGGGGCAGTTTTTTTTCCGTGTGTGTGTGTGAGGGGCAAAGAAAGAGATAGAGAAGGAGAACAAAGGGATACCTGGGAAAGGTATGACTGTGGCTGTGGATGTGCAGTGGCTGTTGTTGTGTCGCTGGCGATGGTGGTGGTGCTGATTTCAAGTGGCTCTCCATCATGGTGAGGAGAACAGAGCTGTGGTTTCAAAATTCAAATCGTGGTGGGTCTGATGAGAGGAAGGAGAAAGCGAGTGTATTTTGGGGGAAAAGCAATTGACAGAGACAGATTTGGGGGGTGAGGGAGAGCGGGCAATGATTTGTGACCGTTGGATGTCGAAGCCTTAATTAATTTGAGACCGTTGGATGTTGAAGCCTTAATTGATTTGTGACCGTTGGATGTTAAAATTTTGGGATTTGAACCGCTCTGTTTTATATTATAGATACACACACACACTAGCCTAGCGAATTTGTGGATCAGTTATTTTAACACTGCCCTGCTGCTTTGTCTATATTGAAGAATTTGTTTTATTTTGCTTCATTGTGTTGGATAGCTCCGATGTCGTCCTCTATGTTTGTTGAGATCTTTGTGGTTTTGAAAGTACAAAGAAGGGAATCACTTTATGGACTTGCGGTTGTGTGTGTTTTTGGTTGCAAATGATTGCGAAGATATTTGACAGCAGAAAGATTATGGGATGGAAGCTACTTTCTTGCATCTCTTTTTGGCCATCCGTCACTTAGAATTTCAATAAGCTCCACGTTTTGTATTGTGGATGGGTGAATGGTTTGTTCTATTTTAGTTATGATTATTGTGCATTTTGCGATTATCATGTAATGCTTTTGGTTTGACTTCCCACCAATCTTCAATTTGCAATATTATATGAGATCATTTTTTTTTGTCATTAAGAAAAATACCAGGAAAGCAAACATATTTTGTAGTAATATGAAAGAAAAAAAACTGTTAAATGGTTAATGCATCAAGCTCATAAAACAGAATGACGTTTCTAGAATCAATTAGGTATATTGAGAGAGGAAAAACTCTAGGGAAACAAACAACTAAATTTGAGTTAAGAGTGTTTATTATGCTGAATTTATTAAGAGACATGTAATATTATTTGGTTGTGAACTTGCCTTTTCTTCCTTCAAACAACCGAAGCGTCATCATCCTACTTGAAAAGAACATGACCATCAATTAATCAAACTATTCTAAGCAACTACACCACTTGTTGGAATGATGTTGAAAATAGCGATTGAATCTTTCATGAAGCCACTCTTATCATACATGTTACTTTTGGCATATCAGACAAAAAATTAAATTTAAATGTTAGAAAAATAATGGGGATTGAAAAGGAATTAGATGAAGCTCGAAGTTAAAGATTAGGATGTTAATCATTTCTTTTAGTTATGTTATTGGTAGGATCTATTCGTTTAATTAAATTAATTATGAAACATTTGTTTAACTCGGAGTGTTTCGATAGTTTTCGAATATAGTTTTACCAGGAAAGTGATTTAAGTATAAGTAGGATAGTAGACTATAAATACTGATGTAATCTTATTATGTCATTATATAAAATTTATCGAGAATGTTGTTGACTACACATATTTCACAACCTAACCCTTGCAAGTCTCCTGAATCAATTCTCCTTTTTCTCCTTCGTGTTGTGGTATGTTTAGTATTTCTAATACAGTTGTTACATTATTTAATAATGTCTCAAATCAGCAGTTTCAGAAGCACTCTTCAAGTACCTAACTATTTTTTTTAAAATAATTTTTTTTCCAGTTGGCAGTTAAAGCTTTTGTGTTAGATTGCAGACTAATGTTTTTGACACGATTTTATTTATTGGTTATACATTGAAGGAAGTTATTTTTAGATATTTCGTAAATAGTATACCATATTCTTGTGTATTAGTTTGTTGCCTAAACAATTTCCGTTTTAATATGTTTTTGTTGTTTACATATCCATGTTGGGTGATAACAAAGTTATTGGATTTTTTGTGTTTCTATTGAATTAGGTAACTATGGACAACCATTCCAATGAATTATGTTTGTTACTTATGTTTATGCATAGGACTATTAGGGAGATGTTAGTGGTGTTTAATCTTGTCGTATCTATAATGTTGATGATATGGGACATGAAACACAATGGTACAACATCCGAGGTTACTCGAAATTTTAATAGGTCTCGATTACAAATTGAACAATTTCACCGTCTCATTGGGGAGAGTGAAAGGACATGTATAATCCAACTTAGGATGGATAGACACTTGCTTGTGGTACTTTGTAATCTAGTTCGTGATGTGGGGTTGTTAAGACCAACTAGACACGTAAGTGTCAAGGAGATGGTGGTGATGTTTTTAAGTATTTTAGATTATGACGACAAAAATAGTCTAGTTAAGTTCAATTTCTTGCGCTCGGGTGAAATCGTTAGTAGACATTTCAACAATGTCCTTACTGCGATCTTAAGGCTACGTAGGTTATTGCCCCAGTCGCTCGAGCCAGTGCTAGAACACAGTACAGACCCTAAATACAAGTGGTTTAAGGTAATGACCATTTGACATTCAACTCAATATTGATTATTACACCATCTAACATGGAATTTTTTATTTAATAAATTTTTTTAAACTTGTTTACTCACTTGACTTTGAAGATTTGTGTGAGGGCATTAGATAACACGTATGTTCTTGTCCAAGTAGCGCTTGTCCATCAAGCTAGATATAGAATACGTAAAGGTGGTATAACAACCTATGTGTTGGATGTATGTGCACCAAACATGAAATTCATTTACGTGCTTCTTGGATGGTAAGGTCAGTTACCAATTCTAGGATATTGTGTGATGCGGTTAGTAGGCCAAATGAGTTAAATGTAGCTCGGGGTACGTAGCATATTATATATATATATTTTTTGTACAATTTTTTTTTTAAATACGCACACATTTACGTGTGCTTGATACATGTAACAAATATATTCTTATAAAACACATGCATGTACTACCTAGTTGATATTGGTTATACAAAGGGTGATGAATTTTTAGCACTATTTCAGGGTCATAGATATCATATCCAAGAATTAGGAGTTTGAGGTTGCTTCTACAGCACCAAGAAATCCAAAAAAATTGTTTAACATGTGTCATTCTGTTGCAAGGACTAGTATTGAGAGATATTTTTCTTTGCTAAAAAATAGATGGGCGATTCTTAGGGCACCTTGCTGCTACCCTGTCCGCATGCATAACTGCATCATAGCTGCATGTTGTTTGCTACATAACTTAATTAGGAATGAAATGAGCGTTGACCTATTTGAGGAGGATCTACCAAAAAAAATTCATATTGATGGTGAACATGCGGATGATATCATAGACATTGTCGAGACATCCACCGAATGATTTACATTTCGAAATCAGATGACATTAGATATGTACAATGAGTGAAGAAGCAATCGTGAACAAACTACCTAATTGGAGTACTTAGTGTTTTATGTTATTTACTAATTTTATGGCTTTATTAATGTAGACGTTGTTGGACATGAGGACCTGAATATGTTACAATGTAATCTTGTATGCTACTACTGAGTGTTTTTCATCGCCAATTTTCATGTTTAACCAGCAATTTGGATTTTTAGTTTTCAATTGCCAATTGTCATGTTGTTGTGATTTACAATAGAGTAGACAATGTCAGACACAATTGCAAGTACACAGTCAGACAGAGGTGTTAGAAGGACATAGAGTATGACTGAAGAAAATCAACTCTTATAGTCATTGAAGGAACTGTGCGTTAACATGTGGAAGTGCCAAAATGACACTTTTAGACCTGGATACTTGCAAGTACTTACAAACAGCTTCAAGGTAGCGATTAGGAGTGTCAAACGTATCGGGTTAAACGAGCGACAGGTGAAAAACATGTAATCCCGTACACGATAAGTTTAATAAACAGATAAAAAACTTAAACACGAACCGTTTAATAATGGTTAACACGACATGACTCGTTTAACACGTTTAATTTTATTAAAATTTTAACCCACACCAAAAAAAATATTCTATTAAAATTTTAAACTCTATTAATTATCCACAATATTTGTACTCTCTTAATTAAAAGATTTTTAATTGGATGACACTCGCAAAAACAAGTGAGCTGGTTGAATGATTAAAAGAAGGAGCTGCAACTTTTTATAGGCATGGGAGGAGGTCTCCTTCATTTGAATTTATCGATGTGGGATTCAAGTCAAAAGCTTATGAGAGAAGTGTTTACTGTGCAGACCCACAAACCACAAGAAGGCTTTGTAATTTATTCCCACATCGCTAGCACTACAAAGGTTGTAAGTGAAGAATATATACTAAATGGTTGGACTCTCATTCACTGTTGCACTGCTGGTTTCTTGCTTGTATATTTAATATTTTAAATCTGATTATTTTTTTAAAATAATTATTAATTTATTATTATATTAATTTTTTTAAACGGGTGATAAATGAGTTGATAGGTTTCACCCGAACACGACTTGATTATTAAACGTGTTTAACGGGTTAACCCGTTTACCACCCGAACCCGTTAAGGTCTCACCCAAACCCGCTTAATTCGACTCGATTCGTGTTGTTCAATAGTGTCATGTTAAATTTTGACAGGCCTAGTAACGATTCCAGGTTGTGAGTTGTGCGCTTTACCCTATATAGAGTCAAAGCTGAAAATCTAGAAGAAGAATTACAACTCTCTATTTACCATGATGGCCACATCAAGATCAGTACAGAAAAGAAGATCATGATGAATGACGACGATATTTGGCAAGACTACTTGAAGGTGAATCTTGTTAACCAACAATTTAACTAGGTTACATTGTAATGTGTAATAACATAGTTTTAATTATTGTAAAGTTGATAATAATTGTCCATATATGTTGTAGAAGGACCGAAATACAAATGGCATGCGACATAAATCGTGGCCTTACTTCAATGACTGAGGTATTATATTTGATAAGGGCCGAACAACCAGAGAGTACACTATCAATGTTGAAGTCATGGTTGGTGATGCCGAGGCTGAAACATCAATGAGGAAAGTTAAGACCATGAAAGTACAAAATTCATTAGGAACGAATATCTCGGCATCCAATAGTGCAATACATGGAGGTGATCAACCACCTACAATGGAACCAAGTGTTGTCTCACCATGTCCAAATAAGAGAAATAAAGTTAAGGTTAGTGGTAATACATTTGACTCCATTGCAAAAAGTTTTGGAGACATCTCCAAGGTCTTTGGTGAATATGTTCAAGAGAGTCATAAGCAACTTGACAGTATTGCATATCGAGTTGGGTACATGCATGATGTTGCACATGCAAGAAGGCGAGTGAATGCGGAACTTGAGAAGATCAATAGTTTACTTATGGTTGATCGACATGCGACACTTTTTAAGATTTGTTCTGACTCAGTAAAGGTTGACATCTTCGTTAGTTTTCCGGATTATGAGTGACCTACATGGATTGGTGGACTGTTGTGGAAGCCACCACAACATTGATAAACATACATGGATATCGTTTGACTAGGCTGCCACCTAAAATTATTTTTTGCTAAGAATGTGTGGGGGATTTTTGTGAAGGTAAATGTAACCTTATATGTAGAGGTAGTTGGGGTACATTAATAGTTGGTAACAAATTTGAAGATGATGACGGTCTATATTATTGGTATATTTTTTGGTGTGTATGTAACCAATGTAATGTCATATATGGCCTAATTGGTACTACTATGTTTATGGTTTTGATATGTTGTGTGGGCACTACTAATTTTTGTAAATAGATATTAGATGAGACGCTAATATGACCAAATATGCGTTTGAGTGGAATAATGTTCTAACGTATTATGAGTAACAACATGTTGCCTTATTTGTGTACGTAGATATGAACAGGAGGCAACATTGGTATGTAGTATTCGTTGGACGACAGGTTGGTATTTACGAGTTATGGGTGGAATGTAATGTTCATGTTAACAGGTATCTAGGTGTATTATACAAATCTTATGATTCGTATGCTGAGGCAGAAACAACATTGGTATTGCATCATGCCCGACATGAAGTTGATGTACCCAATGCGATGGATTTTCATCCGCCTGCACCTATGGACAATGTCGTTGACGATGGTGTTGTGAACAACGATGAAGCACATGTTCGTGCAATTGGAACAAATGCATACACCCGTGATCTTATTTGGTGCATGATAAGTGTAGTCATGCTGATTCTGGATATCGTGCTCACCCATATTATGTACTCTGTAATGGGTTATTGTGAGTTAGTTTAAGTGGTTACCATAACAACAAACATCTTTTTTTAAATGGTTAGACAACATGTAATGCCTTGTATACACGTACTGTGTAAACCTTAGTATCTTATGCATTTTGATCAACTACATTTGCGTACTAATAAGTTGATTTTGTCCATACAGATAATAGTTAAATATTTGTAATGGTGAATGAGTATAAAATGTATGCATGTGATTCGTTTATTGTCAACTATTAGTCTTATATTATGTACGTTTGAACCGAAATTAATATGTAAATTATACGTTATAGTTGATAATGAAGACCCCACAGATATCGAAGGATGAATCAGACGTCATTATGGACACATTATTAGAATTCAAGAATAAATGAAAGTTACTTCATGTGGGCCGTTACACTCATAAGATGATGGATGATTTGTTGCGTGTCGTTAAATGACGTTGTAGAGGTTTTACATTGTCATTTACTGAAATTATTTGAATAATTTTTTTATGGGAAAGACAACTCTTCACAATTATGGCAATGCTTGATTCTGGCAGTTTTACCTAGGATCTGTTGAAGAAGTCGGCCATAACAGGATTGTGAAGAGGACTTGATGAGTCTTTGGAGGTAAGTTACTTCATCGTTAAACCTTTTCTTACATTATTGTCAATTATGAAATGATTTTAAAGGATCCAAACCAGTTTGGAGAAAATAAAAATGGTGAAGATATTTTATTGATACTATGAGAAGATATTTATATATAAAATATACAAGTCAGGATAAGAAAAGTCAATTGTACAGATCCTAAAAATAAGGGATTTGATTGACATATATAAATAGTGAATTAAGGTGATGAGGTTGTGATTGTGAATCGTGATAAGGAAATGTCTTCTTTCCTAATTTGCTCCCGCAAGATCGTGCTTCCATCAAAAACACCGATCTTGGAATGAAGAAGAGTGAACCGTGACTTGGCCAAAGGCTTCGTAAGAACATCATCAAGTTGATCATGGGTGGAGACATGAACAACAACAAAGGATCCATAATAAATTTTATTATGTACAAAATGGTAATCAAGGGCAATGTGTTTTATCTGAGAGTGAAAGACAGGAGTGGCGAACAAGTAAGTAGCACCAAGACTATCACACAGGAGCCGTGGAGGCTGAGTAGAATAGACACCAAGTTCACCAAGGAGATTGGTGATCCAAGCTAGCTCGACAACGGTGGAGGCGATGGAGCGATATTTGGATTTAGTGAAAAACCTTATTATTCTTTGCTTTTTGGAGCACCACGAAATAGGGTTAGACCCTAGCAAAATGACATAAGTAGAGATTGAAGTTCCAATTGGCGTCGGAGTAAGTAGTGAGGTGGAGGGGTTGTAAGTATTGGATGACCAATCCGTATGAGATTGGGGGCTTTAGGTAGTGGAGAAGACGCTTGGCAGCAGTCCAGTGTATTTATGTAGGGGCATGCATGAATTAAGCTAGCTTATTGATGGTGTAGACAATGTCAGATCGAGATAGTGAGAGATATTGCATACCACCAGTCAAGCTGCGGTAGTTGGTGGCATCGGCGGTAGGTGTTCCATCAGAAAGAATCAAGTGGGTAGAAGAGCTGATTGGTGCCATGGATTCCTTCATGCCTTCTATGTTGAAACGTGCGAGAAGATCACATATGTATTTATGCTGGGACAGAAATAATCCATGGTTATTGGGTATGACTTCAACCCCCAAAAATAGTGAAGGTAATCGAGATCTTAGATGGAGAATCGGTTGGAGAGATCCTCAATAATTTTTCGGATAAAGATTGAAGAATTTCCTATAATTAATAAATCATCAACATAAACGAGAAGGTACACAGTGAGATTGTCATTAGAATATACAAAGAGGGAGGTGTCGCTCTTGGAGTTGGAAAAATCAAGAGAGAGAATGAAATTCTTCAGTTCTTGAAAACAAGCGCAAGGTGCTTGCTTGAGACCATAAAGGGAACGGTGAAACAAACAAACATGATATGGTCAGCTATTATCGAAAAAGTCTGGGGGTTGGGACATAAACACCTCCTTGGATAAATGCCCATGTAGAAAGACATTGTTTACATCCAATTGATGAATTGGCCAACCATGAAAAAGAGCAAGTGTAAGAATAAAGCGAATAGTAGTAGACTTGATAATGGGGCTGAATATTTCATGATAATCAATACCAGGACGTTCGTTGAAACCCTTGGCAACAAGACGAGGTTTGTAGCGATCAATGTTACCACCAGGTCGCTGCTTAACTCAAAAGACACACTTGCACCCAATGATATTCTGATTGGATTGGCGGGGAACAAGTTCCTAGGTTCCATTCTAAATAAGAGCATTAAGCTCTTCACACATGGCTACTATCTATTTAGGATTAGTGAGGGCTTGAGAAACTGAGGTAGGTTCTAAGGTTTGAGGAAGAGGGTGCTTAAAAACAACATAGGACAATTTGGTTAAAGGTTTGAAAAATTGTTCTTGGAGCATGTGGTCATGGTATGGATGTTGGTAGGGTCTACCGTTGGGGGGAAGTGGGAGATGGAGAGGTTTCAAACCTTGGAGCACTATCACTCGTAGAGGAAGCAAGAGATGTGTCGATTGGAGAAGTTTCCAAGTTGAGGTCCATAACCATTGGAGGATTGCCAGTATGTACAGTATCAGGAATTGTGGGAGACTTGGATTGGAAAGAGTCACCAAACCTGGACAGAGATGAAGATAAGGCGCCGGGGACTCAAAATGGAACGGAGTAGATTTGGCATGATTGAGAGGAGTCATGATTTGTGGGAGGTTGACACATTGAAGGGGATGAGATACCATGTTCACGTTGAGTGGATGGGGAAAAATTCATTGGGATAAGGTCGAGTAAATCTTGTGATGAGGTTGTTGGAGAAAAACATGGGGAACTAAAAAAGGGAGGTGGCGAATTTAGGAGAGGTGAAGGAGGTAAATAAGGTGACACAATTGGGGAAGAGTTGTCGAATGGTGTGATGTGAGGGAAGAAGAGATTGTTGCCCATTTTAAAAGAGTGAAATCATTAACTTTGTCATGCTCATTCATTAAAGAGAGATAAAGAGGGAAAGTGATTTTCACTAAAGTGAACATGTCGGGAAAAATAAATTTTGTGATTTGTGGGTTCAAAACAAATATAAAAATTGTGAACATTTGAATAGCCCAAAAAAATACTAGACTTGGACCATTGTTCGAGTTTATGATGATTGTAGGGCAGAAGCCATGGATAACAAAGGCACCCAAAAAATTCTCAATTTGGAATAATTTGGCAAAGTATGAAATAGACATTCAAATGGCGATTTATTATCAACTATCGAAGTAGGAAGTCAATTAATAAGATAAACCGCGACATTGAAAACATAAGACCAAAGGGATAGAGGGAGATATGTCCGATGTAAAACTGTAAGGCCTGTCTCAACGATGTGACAATGACGACATTCACCCGAAGCTACATGTTGTGGTGTGTATGGAGGAGAGATCAAATGCTGAATCCTAGAATTTGCAGACATAGTTTTTAAACCTTGGTATTTTGTGCCACCATCAGAATAAATTGTATTTATGGATGTTTTGAAAAAAATTTCAATCATGGTTTTAAACTTTGGAAATAAAGAGAAGACATCAAATTTATTTGCCATTGGAGATAACCATGAATACTTTGTATAGTGATCTACAAAAATGACGTAGTAAGAATAGTCATCCATTGAACGAATAGGGGATGGACCCCAAACATTCATATATAATAGATTCAAAGGACATCAACTTTTTAAGCTTGATACACCAAAAGGTAGTTTGTGACTTTTGTTACAACGAAAAGAGTCACAAAAAAATATGTTTGACAAATTCTGACTCAATTGCACAGGGAGTTTATTAGAGGACACAATTTGAATAAGGACTTTTGATGAAGGGGACCAAGGCGATCATGCCAATGATCAAGAGGAATCTTGACACCGTAACATGCTTGCTTTGTCACCGAATGGATGTCCCTAGTGCTTGACCACTCGTACACTTCATTATTGCTCCGTCCTTGAGCGAGAGGTGCCCCCGTGGCTGGATCCTTAACACAAAAGGAAAAAGGGTAAATTTCAACTGAGGCATTATTAGTTTTGCAAAATTGGGATACTAAACTTAAATTTTGTTTCATGGATGGAACACATAAAACATTTGAAAGTGAAAAGGAATTAGTAGGAGTGGTGAGAGTGGATTTCTAGTGTGTGTAATATGCAAACATGTACCATCACCAACTATAATATCGTCAGGTCCTTTGTAAGGCTGCTAAATCGAGAGATTGTTCAAATCATATATGACATGGTGAGATGCACCGATGTCAATAAGCCAGTTAGAACTTGAGCCACGACCACTACCTGTGATTGTATGATTAGCTCTAAGTGGCACGGGCACGCCGAGTTGACGTTTCAAGGAGAAGCATTCAGGAGCATTGTGACCTCTATGTTCACAGTATTGCCATATCACTGGAGAGCCTTTGGTGGAGTTGGTTCCTTGATTATTGTTGGTGGCATATGAGTTTCCCTCATGATTGTTGGTGTTAGCATAGCACTGACCACCTTGGTTGTTGCAGTTTCAAGAGTATTTTCTTTGACATTGATTTCCAAGTTGCTGTTGATTAAAACGAGCAGCGTTAGTAGTCATAACAATATAGCTGTTTTCTTCACGCTTGAGGAAGGATTCATATACCACAAGCTTGTCATGAAGCTCATCAAAGCCTAAGATAGTGTCTCGCGCTCTAATTGCAGTAGCGAGTTCCTTAAATTCGGGGCCAACTCCATTCACAACATAAAGAATGAAGGTGGTGGTTGGTACATGTGAGCCAATGATGGCAAGTTCATCGGCGATACCATGAATGAAGCCGAGATATTCAACAATAGATCTTGTTCCTTGTCCTTTAGAGAGTTGATCTATTATCCCCATAACCCGAGAGGATGATGGATTAGCATAATATTTTGTAAGGCGATTCCACGCCTTAATAGCAGTTATTGATGAATTGACCATTGGTATTACTTGATCAGAGAGAGATGAGAGAATACCATAAAAAAGCAGTTTTTCTTGTGTTTACCATATAACAGACTTTGGATTGGGAATTTGTTTTCCTTCATTTTTCAACTCAGTAGATGGAAAGGGCCTCGATCCGTCGATATATCCGAGCAGATCGTAGCCAAAGAGCAATGATTCAAATTGAGCCTTCCATGAAGGATAGTTCTCTGGAGTTAACTTAACAGGCAATTGTGTTGAGTTGAGAAAAATGAGATTGCTTTGGCTAGGAGAGGAAGATGTGGTTGTTCTCTTTTCTGTCATGATGAAAAAAAAAATCAACGAAAAAGAAGACAGGTTTAGAATCGTTTTAGAAGATTCGTGGGAGCTTGTTATGTTTTGATACCATAAAGGAGCCAAACTAGTTTGGAGAAAATAAAAATGGTGAAGATATTTTATTGATTCTATGAGCAGATATTTATATATAAAATATATAAGTCAAGATAAGGAAAGTCAATTGTATAGATCCTTAAAATAAGGGATTGGATTGACATATACAAGCAGTGAATTAAGGTGATAAGGCTGTGATTGTAGATCGTGGTGAGGAGAGATCTTCTTTCCTAATAGATGTTTCATATATTTTTTTATATCCATTAACACATACTTCATGTTATTAATTGTAGGTGGATGATTTTGTTTCACAATATTGTTTTCAACCATGCCCGAATTTTGAATATTTTTGTGTTATATTTTAAAAAGATGAAACAAACTCTAGTCACCCTCTTAGTGACAGTGTTGGGAGTTCACCGTCGGTTAACTCTCACTTTGACGGTGATGTCATAGTGATCGATGATTGACTATTGGTTACGATCGGTCAGGTTGTTTGTTGTAATGATAACTTATAATATTTGTATGTATTACAATGTATATGTGTATGTAGCAGCTGAGTAAGTATGTTTACCCATTTTTTTATATGCAACACACAATAGCGTGTGCGAATATAGCTTCACGTTTCGTACCTCCTAGTGTTGTCTTCGTTTTGTATGTATACTTGAAGGCAACAAAGAACATAAGCATATCGGGTACGTGTAATTATGTAGTACGCTGCCTTACTTTTGCTTTGTCTTTTGTATAAGGTTACGTGTAGTAATGAAATATGTTCAGGTGTTTATCGATTCGTGTATATCGGTTATTTTTTTTTCTTTTTTTTTAAATAATGTGGGACAATTTTATGAGCAAATTAATTAGATCAAAAAATTTTGGGATTGCAAACATTAAAACGAAATTGTTTTTGGTTTGTACACTTGGTAACATAAATAAAAAATGGAGTGAAGTTTAAAGGTGGACAAAATTAATAATATTGTCTCATCCAACATTGACTTTGGATTGGATAGAAGTGAAGGCTAAAATTATAATTTAATGTGAAATGTAAGAGAATTTACACAAAAAACAATGATTTTTTTGTGAGCCTCATAATATACAAAAGTACCTCCCAAAATAAGGATTGAATTACACAACTTTAGTAGTATCTTGTCTATGTCCCCCAGACTTGGGTTTTCATTAGATTGGTTTGGATTAAAAAACCAAACCAATCCTATCTCCCACATATTTGCCAAACACACCCTATGTGTTACAATACAAACTTGAAGAGTTTATATGAAATATTTTAAACATTAGGGGATCTAAATAATTAAATAACAATCTTAGGGGGTTCGGATGTAGTTGTCCCAATAGATTTTTAAGTCCGGTTCGGCTGATGGTAGAGTTTTTCGTGTGGGGGCGTGGGCCCCGAGTGTGCCACGTCTGCATAAAAAATAGGGGCGGGCCAGTATGGTATACCACTATTGAGTAATGCTACACTGACTAAATTTTAGGACCAAATTTAGAGCCCAAATGACATGACAGTTGGGTTGGACTTCTTTATTTGGTGTCATGTCATTTGGGTCTCAATAACAACTTCAAATAACATGCTACCATGTCATTTGGGCTCTAAATTTAGTCCCAAAATTTTAATCAGTATAGCATTATTCACCACTGTTGACTAAGTATGACCTGATGCATCTTCTTGCATAATGACTACAATACCCCCATCATTATGGCCCAATAAATAATAAACCACTTCTAATTTATTTTAGGGAGAATCATACTCAGATTTCCTGAAATTTGACACTTAATCACTCAGATTCTCTGATATTTAAAATATTACACACAGACCCCTTAAAATTTGTACACGCGTAACACTTAGACTCCTGCTATAAATATATTCGATAATAAATTACACTTAGACCCCTAAAGCTTGTAGGTATATAATACTTAGATCCTTTAAGTTTAAAATATTATACTTAGACCAAAAATACTCTAATCAAAGATAAAATATCAAATATTTTAAATTTTACAATTAAAATTCATGATCTATTGTATCTTTTATTGAAATAAAATCAAAAATAAAAATTCAATTTTCTCTTAAAAAATCGTAATTAATATATAATTATATTTTCTATTGGAATTTAATTTGGTCGTTTAAACGATCAAATTAAAATACCAAACTACCCCAATTAAAGCTAAAAAATATTGTGTCCATTACAGTTTGACCTCTTGTTTAATTTTTTTAGTTTTATCCGAATAGATAGTATAATTATATACTAACTATAATTTTTTTGAAAACTAGATTTTTAATTTTGATTTATTTCAATAAATAACAATAGAATATGAATTTTGGATGTAAAATTTATGTTCTATTATGAATGATTTAGACCCCATATTTGATTTTTTTTTGTTTTATTATAATAGATAATATAATTGTGTACTAATTATAATTTTTTAAGAAAAAATTAATTTTTTTAATTTTATTTCAATAAATGATACAATAGAATATGAATTTTGGTTATAAAATTTAAAATATTTGATATTTTATTTTTAATTGAAGTATTTTTTGTCGAAGTATAATATTTTAAACTTAAAGAGTTTAAGTATTTTATACCTACAAGCTTCAGAATTTATTAACGAATATATTTATAACAAGGGTTTAAGTGTTCCACGCGGATAAATTTCAGGAGATTTGTGTGTAATATTTTAAATGTCAAGGGGTTTGAGTGATTAAGTAACAAATTTCAGGGGGTCTGGGTGTAATTCTCCCTTTATTATATTTGTAAGTATACACTCTCTATTATTCAAAATATTACTAATACCTCTTTTAATTTATATTTAAACATCATTGACACCCTTATCATTAAACCCCTATTTCTAATAAAAAAATATATGTAAAATACTAAAATTGTCCCTACATAAACCTAAAACAATCTTTGTATATAAAATATGAGCCAATTAAAATTTATTTTTTTACATATTAAAAATTGAGCTAATCAAAATTTATGTTTTTATATATTAAAAATTGAGCCAATTAAAATTCAATTCGAGCTGATTAAATTTTATTTTTTATGTATTAAAATTCGAGCTAATTTGAGCTCAGCTTGAACTGTTAGTACCGATTAAAATTCAATACGAGTCTATTAAAATTTATAATTTTTTACTTATTAAAATTCATACCAATTAATATTTGATTCAAGTAGATTAAAATTTATTTTTATCCATTAAAATTTAAGTCGATTAAAATTTATATATTTTTACGTATCAATATTCGGACCAATGAAAATTTAATGCAAATTGATTAAATTTTGACTCATGCTTTTATTCGACTCTAATCAAATTTTAATCAACCCGAATGTTAATTTATAAAAACTTCATAAAATAGAGATGTCTTATTGGAATGTCTATCTAAAAGGGGTGTGGATGTAACTTTTTTAAAAATATATCATGAACAATTTAGTAAATTTGTATTCTAGTTAAGACCTTTAATTTGACAGACGGTGTCAGTAAAAATTCAAAAAATAGAAAGGTGTCATTGAAGATATGATAAACTATAAGGTATGTGACTAAAATTTTTCTATAGGAAAATTATTATTCACACCCGTTTTTAGAGACATATTTTTAAAAAGATCTCCTCCATTGTTCAAAACATCATTGACATACTTTTTAGTTTATATTTAAACACTATTGACATCCTTGTCAACAATTGTTTTTAATAAAAAAAATTCATCTAAAATGCCTGAAATTCTCCTACATAAACCTCAAACAATATTTCTATATAAAATTTGATTAAAATTCGAGCTAATTAAAATTTATTTTTTTTCATATTAAAATTTGAGTCAATCAAAATTTATTTTTCTAAAATTTAAAAATGAGTCTATCAAAATTTATATTTTTTTACAGTCAATTAAAATTCAATTCAAGTAAATTAAAATTTATATTTTTTTATGTATCAAAATTCAAGTCAATTATCTATAGCTAGAGGATTTAATGGCGGAGTGGAAAGAACCCCATGCGGGTTGGTACCGTGGGTAATCGTTGGCATAGGAGATGGGAACTTTTGACTGTTTTCAGGGACTTGACTCATGCTCTGAGTCGAAACCATCAAGTAATAGAGTAGATTACTTCTTAAGGATATGAAGAAATCGTTTTCACAGACGACGTCAATTGATGGATTCTGATATTCGGAATGTGAGCGGGGGTGCTTGATTTGAAGAGTTCAAGGTTTAGGGATGTTGAATCAGTGAGTGTGTGAAAGAAGGTGACGAAATTGAGATGGAACTTAGTGGCTCTGACCGGTGCTATAATAAAAACAGAGAAAGAGACTAAGCTGAATGATGCACGAGAACACAGGAATTATAGTTGTTTATTTGGTGTGAAGTTTGGCTAGTGCACTCTAATGAAATTTTTTACTCTCAGAGAAACGGCAATTGGAGAAGAGTTGGTTACATTATTTTCCTTATGCCCCTCGTGACTAAGTACTTTGGTATTTATAAGAGATGGTAATGTCATCATTGTGTTGTCCCTAGTTTGTTAGAATCCGTTTCAGTCTATACTTCTTAGATCGTTAGAGACTATATTCTTTAGGTATGATGTAATCTTCTAGAATATATTAAGGTGGTTATGTTAAGTGGCCTCCGGCCTAGATATGTGATGGTTCTTGCGTGCCTCTGGCAAAACCTGTCACCAGTTGGGTACACTTTCGGACGAGATCTCCTTTTGGGGTCAACTCGCGCATGCAGGAAATCAGTTCAGTCAGTTGTGCCGAGCTTGCAATGTTGATTCTCATCAAGATTTCAGTAGGGCGGCCTGAACGTTTCTTCTTGTGGTTGCCTTGGGCTGACTTGGGTCCCTTTCCTTGGGTTGTCCTTGTCATATGATCCCCTAATGGTCTAATTTCTTTGACCATATTATTGCTAACCAATTGTGTCATTTTTTTGGGTATCATCAGATAGTATTAGTGAAATAATATTGACGAGCTCAAATTTAATTGGGTTAAACCCAATAAATCAAGCAAGTACAAGTCAGCCAAAAGGCAACTCAGGCCTAGTTCAACAATCCGGACCAGTTCAAGATCCAAGGAGCTCGGGAAGATAAGAACACGTGAGAGAGAATATCGGCATATGCATTCATGAAAATCGAATCTTACTTTAATTGTACTTACCAAATAAGTGGTGTCCTCTCCCTCATGTCATCGCCTCACTCGGACTAAACTACTATAAATCTGTGTGTTTGCTTTTTTTTACTGTTTTGTCATTGATCATCTTACTTACTGCTCATTAATTGTATCTCTTCATATACTCAATTGTTAATCTTGCACAAAACCAATTTGTGCATCATCAAATATTATTAATAATGTTAACGCAACTGGTGGTAAACGTTTTTTTTTTTGGAATATCAATGGTCAACATCCATGCATGCTTATCATTGATTTGAGTAAGCTGTTTTCCAAACATTATAATCCCCTTTCTATTTAATGACTTTGTCTTTTGATCAAATCCTTATCATCCAAGTCAACCATTGTTGCACCTTGGTGTATATTTAGAAGTGTATACTCACCACCATTTTTTGGGGGTCAATCTTAAAAAGTCTAAATAATGACAAGTTTTACAGGTATACTACACATATCCTCCATTAACAAAAATTGAGCTGACTACTAATTGAAGTATAAGCGTTTAAGTTACATCATTTATAATCGTATAAACTTTTTAAAGAATTGATGATTGAAGATGGTATAAGATTTATTCCTCATGAATACCCTAATTCTGGCGTAGATGATTTGTCTTTGATTGAACCGGAGAAAAAATTAATCAAAATACGTGTAAGTTAATTTGAACACTCCTTACAATTGAACATGAGATCGTGCATTTGAATTTTGTCATTAAAAGAGTCACACATTTTTAGTTGAAAATCTAGCTTGCACCTGTTGTGTTGACGTACATAAATCACAGGTGGATGAACAGTGTAGTTGAAAAAATTTGAATTTTAGGCCTCATTTTTTAAGAATGCCCGAATTTTTAGATATCATAAATAGTTCACGTAAAATAAGTAAATCGATAAATACTTTAAACCTTATAAAAAAAGACCTTATAAAAACACAATCCCAAAAAGAAAAAAATTAGACCTCATTTTAATAAAGGTTCCATAATTCATAAGTGTACAGTAATAATCCAAACAAAAAAATTAAATCAATTCTCAAACAAAAGATTTTAATTTAAGTAGATTGAGCCTGTTAATTCAACTGTGAAATTAAAAGTTCATAATTTTTTTTAAAAAAAATTGCTGTAAAAATAAAACTATTAAAAAATCTAGTCTTAATACCCTCAAAAAATTAAGTTTAAACTTACAATTATAAATTTTCAATCATTATTTCTCTTTCTTACCATCAAGTTTAAATATGTCTCTTATACACATCAAATAAA
>JAHQCQ010006869.1:0-22169 GCA_023539305.1 Ilex asprella
ATTTCACATTCCACACATTTTGTTCATCCCATTCTATTTTCTCCTTGCCCTTTCTTTTGACATCGTCCCAAGGGAGAGTGACACTCCCCCTCACACATACATCATGGGAGATGTTAGTAAGTTAGGAACTGCAGGAAAAATCGACAATCAGTAGGTGTACATCGATGGCATGTTGGTAAAGTCACTAAAACTCAAGCTCCATATTGGGCACCTTGAAGAATCTTTTCAGGTCTTCAAAGAATATTAGATAAAGCTCAACCCCGCCAAATATACCTTTGGGATCTCTACTGGGAAGTTCTTAGGTTTCATAGTCAACAGCAGGGAAATCGAGGCAAACCCATAAAAAGTCAAAGCAGTAATAGACATACAACCACCTTCCAACACGAGGGAAGTCCAACGCTTAATAGGAAGGATAGAAGCCCCAATTGGCTTTGTTTCCAGATCAAGTGACAATTGCTAGCCCTTCTTCCAAACCTTAAAGAAGGCATTTCAATAGAATACCTGATGGGAAGAAGCATTCAGAGCCCTTGAGGATTATTTTAGTTCACCCCCAGTTTTGGTAAGTCCTTTGGAGGGGGAACTGCTCACCTTCTACCTCGCTGTTTTGGATTTCTCAACTAGTGCAACACTAGTAAGATAACAGGATAGAGCTCAGCAACCAATTTACTACTGTAGCAGAGCTCTGAGGGGGGCAGATGAGAGATATCCAAAGATTGAGAAACTAGTCCTAGCTCTGGTCACGACAGTATGAAGACTCAGACCATTCTTCCAAGCTCACACCATTGAGGTCCCAGCAGACCAACCAATGAAACATGTGTTACATAAACCAGAATCTTCAGGAAGGCTGGGTAAATGGACTACAGAGCTCAGTGAGTTTGATATCAGGTACAAGCCCAAAATCGCAATCAAAGAGCAAATTTTGGCAAATTTCATCGCAGAAATCCCTACAGCTATAGAATCACCTATAAAGGCAACCCAACTAGTACCTGACCTCCCCACATGGAAACTTTCAGTACATGGAGCTGCTAACGCCCAAGAAAATGGCGCGAGATTGATCCTGACCTCCCTTTATGGAATAGATGTCGAGTAAGCCTTCAGATTTGGTTTCAAGGCTTCAAATAACGAAGCAGAATATGAAGTCTTCGTCATCATTAGACTCAATCTGGCTCACTTAATGGAGGCAGAACAACTTGAAATCTATAGTGACTCTCAGCTTGTGGTAAAACAAATAAAAGAGACCAATGAGGCTAAGGGAGAGAGGATGATCCTATACCTAAAAAAAGTGCAGGAATTGATAAGGAAATTCATACAAGTCAAAATCAAGCATGTCCCCATAACTAAAAATTCTCGAGCAGACGCTTTAGCAAGGCTTGTAACGGCCTCTCAGGAGAGCCTGGACAGGTTAATCCTAGTAGATCATATAGCTGAACTATCTATGGGCCACAAAGACAAAGAAATGTTTCTTGTATTGGCCCAGCTGAGTTGGATGGACCCAATCAGAGAATACCTTCAGGATGGAACTTTGCCAGCAGATCCCAAAGAAGCCACAAAGTTAAGAGCCAGATCATCCAAATTCACGATCATACAAGGAAACCTGTATATGCAAGGATTTTCAGCACTTATCATTAAATGTGTTAGAGACGAGGATGCTAATTACATTCTAAGAGAGATCCATGAAGGCATTTGCGGTAATCATATCGGAACTTGAGCTCTGGCAGGAAAAATGCTAAGGAAATGATACTTCTGGCCCACTCTACTTAAAGGTGCTACAAAATTAGTTAGAAGTTGTAAGGTCTGCCAGTTGCATGCCAACATCCCACATTGCCCCCAAAGCTCCTCACCTTTGTGGTAAGCCCCTGGCCATTCCAACAATGGGGGCTAGACATACTTGGACCTCTTGCCACTAGTACTGGACAATTCAAGTTCGCCATTCTTGGGGTAGATTACTTCACTAAATGGACAGAGATGGAGCCATTGACGACAATTACAGAGCAAAAATTTTAAAACTTCACCTGAAAATCCATAATCTGAAGGTTTGAAATACCCTGGGCAATCGTCTCGAACAATGGGAAGCAATTTGATAATTCCAAGTTCAAGAAATTCGGTGCCGAGCTAGGAATAAAAAATTACTTCTCTACTCCAGCTTATCCTCAATCTAATGAGCAAACAAAAATGACTGTTCAAACCATAAAAACGGCTCTAAAGACCTTGCTAGAAGCTCTAAAAGGAAAATGGGTGAAGTACGTCCCAGAAGTGTTATGGGCTTAGAGAACCACAGACAAGACAACAACTCAGGAAACAACATTCGCTTTAGCATTCAGAACTGAGGCAGTGGCACCTGTAGAGGTCGGTATTCTATGCCCCAAGTAAGAGCTCTCATATCTTGAGCACAACGATGAGTCACTCCTGCTTAACCTCGACCATTTGGATGAAAAGAAGGACAAGGCCTTGCAACGCATCATGAGTTGCCAAAGGAGAACAACAAGATATTATAATAAAAGGGTCAGACACAGAAGCCTCAAAGTCGGAGACCTGGTACTCAAAAAGTTTTTTCTTGCTAGAAAAGATTCCACTCATGGAAAACTAGGACTCAATTGGGAAGGTCTTTACATCATCTCAAGGGTAATCAGACATGGGAACTATGAGTTGCAAACCGAAGAAGGGAAAGTCTTACCCCACTCTTGGAACGCAGAACATTTGAAAAGATTTTTTTAGTAAACTCTTGTAAGAAGGTCATCATCAATAAAATGACAAGTTATAGCTCAATCATGCATTTCACTAGCAAAGATAAAGATGAGCTCTCCAGCTTATAAATATAAGATGAGTTTTTCAACTCATAAACAACCAATGCGGTCTTCAGCTCATAAAAACAAGATGAGCTATCCAGCTTATAAATATAAGATGAGTTTTTCAACTCATAAATAGCTGATGAGCTCTTCAGCTCATAAAAAAAAAAAGATGAGCTATCCAGCTTATAAATATGAGATGAGTTTAAAAAATCATAAACAGTCAACTAGCTCTTCAGCTCATGAAACCATGATGTGTCCTTCATCTCATAAGCCAACGATGAGCTCTTTAGCTCATAAATAAGCAATAAGTTATCCAGCTTATAAACAAACAATGAGCTCCTCAACTCATATACGAGTCCTTCAGCTCACGAGCAAGCAGTGGGCTCCCCAGCTCATAAAAAATGAACTCTTTAGGTCATAAACAAGGTAGGCAACAGAGTAAGAGTGCAAAGAAATAAGCAATGCAGAAAAAGAGTTTGTTTTCATCAACATGATGGAATACATGGAAAAGAAAAGAAAAAAGCCCTAAGCCTCTCTAGGCCTTCTCTTCAGCTTAAATATTTCCTCTTCCAAATGAGCATTCATAGCCTGTAGATGAGCTTTCTTTCTCTCTTCAACTAATCACGTTCCTTCTCCACTTTTGTCAATAGCTTCGAGAGTTTCAGCTCAGTAGTAGAGAAAAAAATACCATCAAAGGAGGAACCAGACGATTAAGATGAGGAGCCACTCCTCCTACGTTTCCTCAAAGAGGTGGCAACATCATCGCCCTCATCTGACTCAGCAGAAGAAGAATCTACATCAAAGAATAAGAGACAGAGGGCGTGATATGGCATCCAAAGTAGCAGCAAAAGCTCTAAACCAAAGAAGGTTTTGCGGAGTGACTAGCAAAGAGAAGGGAACCACCTCAACATGAGTCACTTGGTTGACCCTCACCAGTTCTGTCGGAGTCAGACTGGGGGTACCTGCTCATTAAAATACACAATAAGAACCAATCGCAATATCCACAAATCATAAAAGAGCAGATCTTGAGCATGTATCTCTGTTAGAGAAGCAGCCCCTAAGAACGAGTGGATTGCTGCTCAACAGACCTCCAAGAATCCCCAAAGGCAAATAAAAAATGCTCAGCCCATCCCTCAAGAGAATTCGGAACATCAAGGACCAACGGAGGATCGAAGTGACGCCTCTATATGAAGCGAATGAAGCATGGGAGCTCATCGTAATCAAGTTCATAAAAGTAGAGAAATTCAACGACAGTAGGAAATTCACTATTGCCTTGTAGGCGTCAAAAAATAAAGAAGCTAATCATAACACCCCATCATTCAGGAGAAAAACGAGAGGAACACAACCAAAAGAAAGCAAGAGTCCACCCAATGGCAGGATAGATGGGCAGACGAAGACCCTTCTCAAAAGCACCTTCCAAAAAGAAAATTTCTTATTGGGAAAGAAAATTTCTAGTTGGGGGAGAAAGTTGCAGGGCTCATCAAGAGTTGGGACTCGGAGGAGTAACTCAGTAGGAAAAAGGTATCGCCTCTTGACTTTTTCTAACTTTATAGCACTAACCACAAAAGGAAGCAGGAAATTAGAGTGCTACATCATGTCGATCATGGCTTGGGGTCATTATTTGAACAGGGGAGTAAGAAGGGAGCCATAGAAATTAGAAAAGAGACAGGAAACGCAAAAGAAAAAACTCAAGAAGAATAAAAAACGTGAAGAAGGAATTCCATGATTTGTAGACAAGAAGAAATTCCAAGATTTGTAGACAATAAGTAATTCCAAGTTTTATGGAAACAATAGGAAATCTTGAGTTTTAAGGGAGCAAGAAATGCGTGAATACAAAGAGGCGGCCTCTTTAAGAAAGCATGTGGGCACAAATAACGATAAGAAAGTAGGTGCTCCCTGCTAAAGGAGCAGCTCAGCCTTGTTAAGCTCATCTCAAACTAGGCAGAGCTCAAACACAAGCAACTTAGTTCAACACAAGGATAAGCTCTTCATCCTAGCATAAGTGTAACTCTTCGGCTCATAGAAACGGTCTCTTTAGTTCACTAGAAAGTAAGCTCTTCAAGATGAGTTCTTCAAACTGCAAGACCTTTCTAGCTAGCACCTCAGCTTAAACCAAAGACATACTCCCGACCTGGGTAATCTAACCTCATACTTCAAGAAGAGCAGAGCTCTCCTCGAAGCAAAGGGGGAAGAGGGGAATAGAAAGAATGCAAGAGCACAACACATCAATCGGATATATAACAATATAAAATCAAAAATACAAGAGTAGGGGACAAACAAAATTTTCCATTTCTCAAAAGAAATAATTATGAAGCCATTTACAAGAAAAGGAAACAAAAATACAAGGGATTCTTAAATCCTTGCAGTCGGATTAGGTAGAGCCTCAGGTAGCTCAGGAACCTTGGGAGCATCAGTTGAAACAAGATCAACTAGAGTCTCAGACAGCTCAGGAATCTTGGGGGCATTAGTTGAAGCAAGGTCAACTGGAGCCTCAGAAGCATCAGTAGGAGCGAGATCAAATGTAGAAATGGGAGTAGGATCAAGAGTTACAAAGGTAGCTGGAGCAGAAGAGACCACGTGGTCAAGAACCTCGACAGAAGAGGTAGATACCTCAGCACCCTTGGGAGCAAGCTTAGACGCATAAGGGACCAAAACTTTCAGCCTCTTCTAAGTGCTTGGCACCTCCTCCTTATCCGATGGGGGATCAAATTAATAATCTAGGTCTGGATACTTCTGCATAGCTTGATCTTGGAAAGCAAGGTACCCAATAGCCCACTTGGTGGTAGCCTCACCCTCCAGCTTGGCAATCAAAGCATCCTTCTTTTTAACGACAACTCTTTTAACCTCAATCTCTCTCTATAGAGTGTCATTTACTTCAGTTAATACGTTGTATTCTCTCTTTATGGCCTCATAAGCCTCAAAAGCCTTGAAGGCTTCCTCGCGCGCTTTAACCCAATTGTCAGTCTTCAATATGAGCTTCTCTTTGGTCTTCTTGACCTCATCCTCAACTTTTCCTTTTTTAGCCTCCAAATCCTTTTTAGCAGAAGACCACATCTTGGCTTGCGATTGCAAGTCCCGCACCTAAGCCTTGAGGTCATCATTAGAGAAAGTCAACTTGGCGATTTTGAGCTCAGAAGCCTTTAATGGCTTGGCTAAGCTCTCCAAGGTCCTAATCTTACTCATCAGAGCGCTCACATGAATGGCCAGCTAGAGGAAAACGCAACCAAAAACTAGAATCAGCACGAAGCAACAACACGAGATAAAACTTGGGGAAATGAAAGCTTACCGAAGTAACACTATACAAAGTAGTGGTAACGCAAGAGGAGAGGGGCATAGAAACCACCTTCTGAATGTCGGACTCAGGGATTATCGGGGTGATAGGCTCAACAGAAAGCCTCACATTATCGACAAGTGAACCCTTGACTTTCTTGACCTTCACACCTTCTACCAGCAGACGATGAATCATCTCAGCAGGTCTGGGAGAAGGAGGTCCACGCAAAATATGGGCAATTGACTCTAAATCCCCCTCGACCTCTATCGACGAAGGAGACGTTGATGCCCTAGCTTGCTCACGAGCTCCTCTTGAAGAGGAAGGCAAGGTCCCTTGGAGGAATGAGGTTCGTGCAACCTTTAGTGAGCTCAGTGGAGGGATAGAAGCCATTTGAAAATGGGAGGAGAAGTAGGGGCCACCTCTATCCTATGCACCTTGCCGAGCAGGGCCAAATTGATGACCTCCGCCTTGCGCTTTCCCTCACTCTTGCCTTTCCTTAGTAGAGCATCCTTCACACTCAAAGCTTCTAAACCTGGACCCATTGAGCTAGAACCTAGAAACCCAGAGCAAACATATCAGAAATATGGAAGAAGTAAAAGAGAAGTTAAGGATAAAAGGGAGGAAGTGTTACTTGCCACCTCCTCTGCGCCAGTAATAAAAATAGGAATATGAGTCTCACAGTCACCTCGGGAGGGCTAAAAATGAGCTTGGTAAGTATAGAATGCTTGATCAGATTAGAATACTTTTCCTGGCGACAATCTTCAGGCCCTATCAATGCAAGCCTATCCTCAGCTCCTAGCTCAGGGTGGATACCTGAAGCAACCCAAGGGAATGAGGACAGCGAATGAAACAATAAGATGAGGCAAGTTGAGCCCGCCCTAAATAAGGACTCACCTAGGTTATCAGGACCTGACCAAGAGCATGGGATAGGAAGAGTATCATTGGCATCGCTCAAATCAAACTCCCACTACTTCTCTGACACAAAGAAGAACAATTTCTTCCATTTATTGTGAGAGCTGGGCAGATCAATAATCAAAGCTGGGGTTTTCACTTGCTTGGAAATGTACAAAAAGCCATCAAGATGGAACTTCACGTTGAAAAATTTCATGAGCAAGGGAACTAAAGGGGTATCGATTTTATTTTCTTAAATAAGACCATGAGACCATAAATTTGGGGAGATTGGAGTAGTGCAAATGTTGAAATGCTGAAGGACAGATTTGATGAAGGGATGTACAGGGAACCTAAGTCTATTCTCAAGAGAAGCTACAAAAAAGTAGGTCTTCTCAGGGACCTCAGAGTCATACCTAATATCAACAGAAGGGATCCTATACGCATGCCCTCGAGAAAACCGAACCTTGCAGACAAAACACTCATAAGAAGAGGCATAATCTCACTGTGACCAATGAGGTTTGAGGCAGGAAAAGCATGTCTGGAGACCTCAACTCTACTTGAAGATCCAACTCTACCCTTTTTGGCCTTTCCGTTTCGAGATCATTTAGAACTTGAAGGAGACCCTAGTAAAGTCAAAGGTACCTCCGCCCTCACTATGGTTTCAACCCCAGGGAAGTTGTCTATTTCGTCACCAACATCCCCCAGCTCATCCTCTTCCACATCTGGAGACCTATCGCCCATAAGGAAACAGACGAGGTTGTAGCTTCGAAAGAGACAGACATAATTGGGCAAGAGAAATGAAGTCTGAAATAACTATAACTAGGGGGGAATGCAAGCAAATCAATCTTTAAGGGCCCAGGGGTCAAGATTCCAATGACCGAAGAGAAAGACTCTGGTGGTAGAATAAGGATCCAAGAAAAGAGAAAAAGAAGATAAGGTAAGAACTTGATTTCTAAAGTATCAAAAGCGGAAAGTCCAGAAATTAGGGCGTGTTTGGTTATGTTCTGAAAAACAGGTTTTTGTTCTCAAATTTTCAAAAATACCCAAAACTTGTTTGCTTAGCATTTTTGCTCTCAAATTTTGGGAAAAAACATGAGATTTGAAGCACAAAAACAGAAAACAAGCTAGACTGTTTTCAGCTCTTTATTCTGAAAATCTTGAAAACACGGAGAACAAAGGGCTTCCCATTTGAATCCCCTTAGCAGCAAAATTTTATAGGTTTCCTTTTTTTTTTTGTCTTC
Source organism: Ilex asprella (assembly GCA_023539305.1). Taxonomy (NCBI): domain Eukaryota; kingdom Viridiplantae; phylum Streptophyta; class Magnoliopsida; order Aquifoliales; family Aquifoliaceae; genus Ilex; species Ilex asprella. The sequence goes on from JAHQCQ010006869.1 coordinate 8,193, forward strand.
CTCTCTGCTTGAATCTCTCTCTCTCCACTTGGACTCTCAGATAGAACGAACACAAAGAGAGAGCCACCGTCTTCTCCAAATCAAATTTGCCTCTCCAGATCTGAACACACACATGTGAGTGCACTCTCTCTCTCTTTCGCATCTGGGTTTAGTGTGTCGATGGTGGTTGTGGGTTTTGGTGGTGATTGTGGGTTTTGAGTGGTTGTGGATTTCGGTGGTTGTGAGTTTTGGTGGTGGTTGTAAATTTCAGTTTTTTGTGAGTTTTCGGTGGTGCTCGATGCTTTGTGGGTGTTGATGCACAGTGAAAGAAAGAGAGACAGAGAATTGAAGCGAGAGGTGAAAGAGGTAAAAATTGTGGATTATTGTCCAAATAAATTTTATAATTTTTGTTTTTCAAAAATATATAACCAAACAGGTTTTGCAATCAATTTTTTTTAAAAAACACTTTCTTAAAATTTTTCCCAAAAATAGTTTTTAGATACTATTTTTTGAGATGCAAACCAAACAAGCCCTAAATAACCACCTCGAATTCGAGGGATCCAGAACGAAAGAAAAGAAGAAGGAACATAGCAAGAGACATACCTAGCTGAAAATGATCGATAAACTAGGAACCATGAGAAAGACTGAACGAATTAGCTCAGTTGTGCAAAGAATTCAGAGAAATTATGGATTTTTTTTTTGAAAACCCTAGATCCTCAACGAAATCAGGAAGACGAAGTCGCAAAGGGAAAAGCAGAGTTAGGAGATAGAATATGAAGAGGGTTTGAAGAAATGAAAGGCGATTTTTGTCTACAATCACATTTAAAGGCAAGAGAATGTGGACCCTCGAAATAAGGAACGTGCACAAGAAATGAGGGAAGCATGATTACACAACTGTCACAGCCATCAGAATGAAGTCTCATCATGCAAGAATCGAGGTAGACCCAAACAACCTTACTCTTGGCATAACCCCTACCCAAATCAATTTGTTTGACCAGGGACTAGAGGGCAATTAATGGTATCCCACAAAATATCTAAGGATGAGCTCAGTTCCCCAGGTCATGCTTACCAGCTTTGGAGCTCAGCCCATCAGTGGTACTTGTGGACCTAGACCCTAAACCTCAACTCCTTGTGTCCATATCTCAAATAGGTTTGTTCAAAGGATAGCTGAATTCCACCAAGTCCCCCGTCTTTCTAGTGTCAATCACCTAACAGACGTAAGTCTCGTTGCGCAATAAGGGAGAACCGTTACGAGGATCTCGCCCTAGATCAAGCAAAGCCCAGGAATGACTATAAATAAGAAGCAAAGCCCTCTGGAGAACAGAGAGTCATTGTAGCTTTTCAAAATATTTTTTGTAAAACTCTCGTAGTTGCTACGATAGTTAGAAGCAAGAGACTCCCTTAAGAGTGGATTAGCCGAGCTCCCGAGTTGGTAAACCACTATAAACACTGTGTGTAATTATCCACTAGTCCAAAAACCCAATTCCATAGAGCATTGGAGCTCAGACTGAACTCTTCAGCGCACGTTGAATCCATCATTCTATTTCGTCGTGTTATAAACGCCATCAATGTGAAACAAATTGATATTTTATAGTACAATGTGAGAGATTTTATAGTTGAGAGTACCAAGTGAAACAAAGGTAATAGTTCAAAGGGATAAAATATAATCTACCCTTGTATTAATGCTTGTGACACTGTTTTAGCAATTTATACATGCATCGAGTTCTTGCTTGGTATTTTGTTTTTTAGTTATTCTTGCTATGGTTTGGGTAAAACTGCAAAATTGAATATCTACTTTTTGGTATCATATCAAAGATTACTACAAGATAAGCGCAAGGTTACTACTCAATTTGGTGAGATTATGACAAAACAAGATTATTTAGGAATGATTCAAAAAATTTTGGGATTGGATCCAACTTTTCTTGCAGTTTGACTTTATTGAGTTGGAATTGACCAACTTTGCCCCAATTAAGTGAAACTACAGTTATTTGTAAATTTTGATACAATACCCAATCCGGTAGATGGTGGGCAATCGTCAAATGGAAGAAACAACAGTGTTAATAGTCTTACTCATGATCATATGGAAGACACACCATAAAGGGAAAATAAATAATTTTGGGATGAAGAAGTTAGGTGGAGCACAAATGGAACTACTATCTATATTTGATGTCGCCACATCGGATCCTCAAGCCTCCGGTGGGAAGCTGTAAATTTTTAAAAATAAATTTGGAATTTGTAAAATACAAATAACCGAAAAATGTATGTTGCAAAAAATAAAGGGTAAATTATACTCTTGTTTCCTGTAGATTGGTCTAATTACAGAGATATTCCCTTAATTTTTTAATATTATACTGACACCCCGGACTGTTTATCTACTCATTTCATAAAGTATCTGTGTGGATAGCTTCATTATTGGCAATGTAAAAAAAAGTGATTACATTATTAACTTTTTACACTTTAATATGTAATATTACCTCTGAATTAAATTAGGCTAATATGTTTATTTTCATATTGTGTTCGTGTTCGTATTTGTATTTTTTTTTTAATGTGGAACCTGATGAGCCCAGACCCAACTAGGTCAGGTCGAATTAATTAAGTCCAAATCAGCTAAAAGGCAAGTTAAGCCCAGTTCATGAATTCGACTCTGACCAAAGACCAAGGAGTCCAGAAGAATGATTACAAGTGGGGAGTAATTGTTGGGATAATCACTGTCCTAGATACAGATTATCTGTAATTGTACATATCCTAGTTGTAATTATCCTTCACGAAGGATTAGGCATCTACCTATCACATCATCGCCTCAACTAAGATTCTGTGCCTATAAATTGTAAGCCATCTCTATGAGAGGGACATCTCTCTGCACACACTTCACACAACTATTTCTATCATAGCTGTCCAACCTCTCCCAGAACTTACATTTGCTCTCTCTCGCACCTTACTTTATTAATAAAAGTGTCTCGCCACCGTTCCCACCTTCGAAGTGGAGTAGGTCACCTTGACCGAACAACTATACATCTGTGTGTTGACCCAATCCTTGTCTCCTTCATTAACGGTTTCATTGATTACTTTGCATTACACACTCGACTGTTGATTGTGCATAAACTTATTTTGTGCATCAACTGAATCTCTTTGAGGCAAAGCTACTTTGGACCCATCCCTGCGGGAGGCGAATCAGGCTGCAGACTTCATGGCTAATTGGGTTTGCTCTTAGTAGCTCAATCAGTGATTCCCTGATTCGTCATCTCTTCCTTCTGGGATTGTTGGCATCCTCGTCTTGGATGCTCGACAGAATCCTCACGTTCGTCATTGAGTTTTTATTTTCATTGATATTTTTAGTTATTTTGTTATATGGGGATTCCCTACTTTACTTTTCTTTATTTATTTTTCATGTTTTTTGTGGTGAATCACCACCTTGCTTTTGCTTTGACTTTCTTCAACTTCTAGAGGCTTGACTCTTTGTCCTCCTCCCTTGTACCTTTTTCCTTTAGTTATATATACATGTAGGGGTCCTGCCAAGCCCCCCACCCACACTGGGTGGCTTTGAAGAAAAAATAAAAGCTACTTTAGACCCATCCCTGCAAGTGTAAATTCTGCATACCTATAATCACTCGCAAACCATAAGTATCGGTTAAGTCCGAGAGACACCAGCGAGAGTCAAACCTCTACCGTCTATGTGACGCCCCAAAATCCAGGGGTCCCGTTGATGATCCATCAACCTGCGAAAATACCCGTGAGTGTCGCTTAACTTGACATCACGCCATTAGTATCCCTAAATTTGGGATTTTGACCCACACTTGTAACCCGTGTACAAGTTATTATTCAAATCAACCAAGGTCCAATATACCTCAATATACCTCAATTAGTGTCCATTCATATCATTGGAAACTAAGAAGTCAAAGTCCAAAAGCATAGGGACTTAGTTCTAAAATTTTAAAAATTTTAGTTTAACTCCCAACGTTCGAACGTGTTTTGGCATTCGAACGTGGGCTACGAATGTAGATTGACGTTCAAATGTGAAGTAGCTTTCGAACGGAAGTTGCTCCTAGTACCAAAGTACCAAAGTACTGGGAGAACCAGCAACTTCCGTTCAAAAGTCACTTTACGTTCGAACATTAATTTACGTTCGTAGTCCACGTTCAAATGCCAAACCACATTCGAACGTTGGGAGTTAAACTGAAATTTTTAAAATTTTAGAACTAAGTCCCTATGCTTTTGGACTTTGACTTTTTAGTTCCCAATGATACGAATGGACACTAATTGAGGTATATTGAACCTCGGTTGATTTGAATAATAACTTGTACACATGTTACAAGTGTGGGTCAAAATCCATAATCTAAAGCGACACTCAAGGGTTGATGGATGATCAACGGGACCCTTGGATTTTGGGGCATCACAGTCCAGGTCTACAGTTCATTTGGGTTAAACTCCACACCACTAAGCTACTCGTATGGGTGTGTTTGTTTTCGTGTAAGTCCATATAACTTTAAATTAAAAAAAAAATTAACGCTAAGATTTAACTCTAAGATTCTATTATCACTTAATTGAATTCATGCTCATATTTTTTTTATAAACTAAAAATTAATTTAATAAACATAACAATAATAATGAGTAAAAATATATTTTTTATACAATAATTATATAAGTGTTTAATAAATAACAACAAATAACTAATATTTTATTTTTATAACACCAGTTAAACTTTTGATCGTGTCAAATTCGTATTGTTCATGTTAACACACAAACAAGAAGATAGAAAAAGTTCGACACGATTAAATAAACAAATTGATCGTATCAATTTTGGATTTGACGAGTTGAACCCGAAAATGACTCATTTGTTAGTATTTAAATATATGAGAGGATGAAAGTAAAAAATGATGTATGGTAAGGATAATTATGAAAAATCGCATATTGTTAAGCACAAGACCTGACTGTGAGTGTCAATCTAATTTTAAAAAATTGAGGGATGTCTCTATAATTAGACAAATCTACAGGGAATGTCAGTACAATTTATCCAAAATTAGACCTTTTTGGATCAATTAAAGTTTGAGCAAAATAATTTACCTCTCGTTGTATTATATACCTTCGTAGTATTGTAGCTGTATAATTCAAGTATAATCATATATGGTCAATTTTGATGAAGACTTTAACACCTCACTATGACTTTAGCCCCTCAGTAATGTTATGATTTTACCGGTCTCTACATATAATTCTTTTATTGGCATAAGCTGAGTTTTGGATATTTTGGCAATTTGTATGAAAAATGGAGGAAAAGGTGGTTTGTGCCAATTTTTGACAAAAAAAAAAAATAATTCTCTTTTTTCTTGCTTTGTGGAGTTCCATTATGTATTGGAATACCACTTTTCGATACTAGGTATCTACTTTTCATCCAACAAAAATATGGCACGTGTAAAATTTTTTATTACTTTATTTTATTTCATTCAATGGCTGTAAATTATATAATTTAAAATCAATGACTAAGATTCGTAGAAGTACAATGCGAACGTCAATGTCAAGTTGTTGATTAGTAACGATCTCATCAAAGTCGAGAGCATAGGGAGAGTAGCCTCATTTAGCCTAGAACTCATTGATAGTACAAAGTTCGATTAGATAAGTCACCCTACAATCCTCGTATACAAATAATTCAACTTGAGTGAATAGTGATGCATGCATTGTATCAAGGTGCGGTACAAAATACTTATGAATTTTACCACGAAATAGGATCAACAAACCGATCACAAAACCAAATACAACCTTAGGAAGTATGTCATAACAATTTCACGGTACACATTTTGGTTTTCAACCCTTTGCAGCGACCTCTTTATTTCCGGATCAATTCCCTTGATCTTTTCACACATCGGGAGGTCGTACCAAGAGATGATTGCTCGCTCATGGCAGTCCTGCAAAACATTTATCCAATTTTCATAATCGAAAATTAAGAGTGTTACTTAGAACAGCAACGAGAAATAGGACGCAAGCATTTTGATTTTTCATTAATAATTTGGTTAGGAAATTATACTTCCCCCTAGATTCGTTTCGATTTCCACCGAAACTAAAATGTTTCAGCTGTTTTAGTGGAAACAAAATGAATTTTCATCTTTATTCATTTATTATCGTTTACGAGGAAGTAGTTGTGAAAGAAAAAGAATAATGTTAGATCTAAAAATCTATAATTTTGTACCTTTATCTTTCGTTTGTCCTGTAGACGTTAGAAGTTGGACTTTAATTTTTCGGAGTCGGGCCAAGGCATCCTTCATGTTGATCCTGTCATCAGGTAAATCACTTGAACAATCCATGGCCAAGCTTAACAGAGATGATACACATTGCTCCTTTGCGGAGTAATGTTCATTCTCTTCTCTCATCAGATTGGTGTCTACAACTTCAACTATTGAACCGTGAAGTGCTTTATCAACCCAACTCTTCAAGCTCAATTCTCCAGCAAACATTTCCTCGGTCGGCTTCTTCCTCGTGAACATTTCCATCAGCATAATGCCATAGCTGTATACGTCCCCCTTTGTAGATATTATTCCTTCCCTTCCATATTCTATACATGACATTAGCAATCACTATAGTACCAACAATTAAAGGACTTCAACTGAGGGTGGCGATTTAAAGGAGTTTTTTTACTTAATTTTGCTAGCAAAAATATTGAATAAAACCTTATGGGAACATAGGGGTGGCGAGCTTGGTTGAGAGAAAAATGGGGCTGACTCTTGGGTTTTTGGTTTTCAAGTGACATGTGTCAACTCGAACATGACACAATTAACAAACATGTCGAGTTAGGGTAAAGGCATCATCTGCCACGATTAATTATATGGACTGGATTGAGGTTGACTAGTACCCAACTCAAACTACCAAATACACAATTTAGAAAATGAAAAAACTTAGAACATAAATTTAGATGCTAGAGTATGGATCATTACCTGGTGCCATGTACCCAATTGTTGCCAAGGTCATAGTTTGTGCCATAAACTCCCCCTCTCCGAAGAGTTTGGCGACACCGAAATCTCCAATATGAGCAACCATATCTTCATCAAGTAGCACATTATTGGGCTTCAAATCACAATGAACAATGGGTGTTGTAAGACCATGATGTAGATATTCCAAGGCTGATGCCACATCTATCATTATATTTAACCTTTGAACGATATCCAAATAATGGTTATGAGAGTATAAACATTTGTCAAGGCTCCCATTAGGCATGTATTCGAGTACCAAGGCTTTGAAATCCATGTTGGAACAACTACTTATTACTCTAATTAGATTCCTATGCCGAATATTACGCAAAGCTTCACATTCAACATCAAAACTCTTGAATGCTCCTTCTATATGCAAATTAAAAACTTTTACAGCTATGTTAACTTCATCTGAAGTTATTCCTCTATATACTGTGCCAAAACCCCCAGTACCAAGAAGGTTGCTGTCACTAAATGCATCTGTTGCTTGTAGAAGTTCATAGTATGATATTGTTCTCCATGGAAAAGGTAATGAATCTGAGTGGACGGGTAAATTCTTATTTGGTTTTTTCCATTTAAGTAACATGTATATAAGGGCCACTGCAAGGATTGCTGATGTGGTGGGCAGTAAAATGTATAGCAGTAGAGGCATAACTTTGGACCTTGATTGTCCGAGAGAGCCATTTCTGCATGGCGGGACTTGCAATCTATGTGCACCACATAGTGCATCATTTTGCATGAATGATTGAGCTGTAAAGTTTGCAAAATGTCCTCCCTCAGGAATTTCTCCTCGCAGCCTGTTGAACGACAAGTTTAAGTATTCAAGATACCTTAGAGCCTCCAAGGACTTGGGAATCACTCCAGACAGATTGTTATTCGATAGATCTAAAAACTCTAAATTTATTATGGAGCCGAATGACTGAGGAATGGGTCCTTGAATATCGTTACCCGCGAGGGATAGTGAAACCAATGTTTGAGCACCTCCAATGGAGCTCGGGATGTCTCCTGACAACTTATTCCATGACAAGTCTATTTGTGCTATTACCCTCAGTTTTCCAATATCTGATGGTATGTAGCCACTTAAAAAATTTGAAGAGAGATTTAGTCCAAGTAGATCTGTAAGGCTCCACAAGTTTAATGGCACTGTGGAATTCAAACTGTTGGAATCTAGGAAGACACTTGTCAGGGATTTAAGTTCACCCAAGCATGCTGGTATGGGTCCATGGAGCATATTGTCACTTAAATATATGTGTCCCAAGCTCTTCACCTGGCAAAGATCTGTGGGGATGAATCCTTGTAGTCTATTGTGCTCAAGATATAACCGTGTGAGATGTTTCAATCTCCCAAGTCCTCTCGGGATGAATCCTGTCAACTCATTGCTATCTAAGCTTAACCTCTCCAATCTACTCAAGTTTCCAATTCCACTGGGAATATTCCCTTTAAGTTTACATCCAAATGCTCCCAAATATACAAGAGAAGTAGAGAGATTCCCCAGTGACATCGGGAGGACGCCATTTAGTTGATTGAGTGACAATTCCAACAGCATCAAGTTTCTGCAATTTGTTAAAGAAGAGAAAAATCGCAATTCTGTAGTGGAGGATTCCCCTGTCAGATTATTTTCCCCAAAAAAAAGATAGGACAGGAGTCTTAAATTACTGAGATCAGGAATAACTCCGATGAGTGAGTTGCTAGTCATGCCTAGGATGATAAGCTTAGAAGCATTCGAGATGGAGCTTGGGATTATTCCCTTCAGGTCATTGTAATCGAGCCGGAGACATTCGAGATTGGGAAGCCAAAGCCCCATGCTCAATGGAAGATAACCAGAGAAATCATTGTTACTCAGCACTAGCGATTTAAGAGTTGAACTATTGAATATTTTGGTTGGAATGAGGCCAGTGAAGCTGTTATCACGAATGACAAAACTCTCCATATTAAGATTACCAATCTCATCGGGTAATTCACCTGCCACAATATGAACCATGCATCAATCAAGCTTTAGCATGTTTGCAGAAAGGGGTGAATAGGTTTATCAAAATTAAGACTCTAATAACCACCAATTTAAAATCTAATCCATCACAAGTATCAATTAATGAATTAAGTGTGTGAACCCTTTTTACCAATCAAGAACAAATCGCCATGTTAATGGACGCAATGATATGTCAATTAATTATTCAACAACCCAATTCGCATCAATGATGATCCCTCCAACAAAACTAACTCTCATAGAACCCAATATGATGAATGTTCAAGTTAGATAATTCAATGTGACATTTGATCAAACTTCGTGAGTGCAATTGCGAATGTGTGTGTGTGTGTAAGTATAATTGTAAGTGCGCAAAATAAAGCAACAAGAAGCATCCACAACACAAGCTATTTATTGATGCAAAAACCCTCCTTGGGAAAAACAGCGGCACCGATACCCGAATCACTTAGTGTCTAATTCATTATTCCAAAGTCAATTTATAAGTACCTGAATCTTATACCTCAACTAATACCCACAGTTAGATGCTCATTTCCATTGTAAATCTATCTTTTGAATTCGCCCACCAAAGTCTTGAGTAGCTTTACTTGGACCCACTCACCGCAAGGAACAATATTGGCTTTGAGGAATCTTCTCTCCTAAGATCCTCGGTATGTGCAACTAAAGTGGGTTTCGTTGAACTACAAACAAGATCTCCTTCATCAATGGGTGAGGTTGAATTGGAAGAATAAGTTGGTTTTGGCCTTTTAAGATTTAGGGATCTAGGGTTGACCTTGGTTCTCTAGATGTTGTAGAGGCAATATTTTTAGAGTATTAGAGAGTTATCCTAACTTGTGAAGACTTATCCTATTTATAGGTTCACAATTAGGTTTGTATTGGAGTCTAAGTAAACACAAATTTCTAAACTACCACTCGTGCCATTAGAGAGCGGTGGGAGGATGATTGTCACTTGAATGAGAAAATGGTTTAAACCAAATCTGTGGAGTAAAGACCGCTAGAGACATCCCATGATGCTCGAGCGGCCAAAGGGTGGTCACTACTATACAATTTGTCAGTCTTCTCTAACTTTTTTCTAAGTGTTCAGAGATTGCTCTAGCTGAAGGCAAGAAAGCATATGATGGTTCCTATTAGTTTTTAAGCTAGAAACCAAACAAAAACTTGACATATTGAACACTAAGGTGTCTTGTTCAAATAGGATCTGATTCATGACTCATTCTTTCTTTCAAAACACATTTAAGTTTTTTTAAAACAAACTTTTTTTATGAAAATTCCAAGAGTTTTTCATGGATAATCCCAAATCCATTTCAATTAACCTAATTAGTCAAAGTCAAAAATGAAACCAAAGTTTCTTAGGTATCTAGATCATTACTTTTGCTCTAAACTCGTGAAGGTGCATTGGAGATCTCTTGATTTGACTTTGAAGTTTGAACTGCTCCTTTCTTGAAGTTTTTGGAATTTGATCTTTGAAAAATCATGACCATGAATTTAGGTTAAAATTTACAATAATTTCCTAATAGTTTCATTGCATAAATGATCACTGAAGAGCAAAAACGGTTTTAAAATATGGTAATTTTGAAGCAGATTATCATTGTCATTTTACTTTCAGAACTACCACTGTTTGGACTTTGTCGTGTGATCTATTTGAAATATATTTCTTCCTCATAATATTCATGGAAAAGGCTTCTCCCTCACATAATTCAAGCCTTACTGCAGCGCATTTTCTTACTATTTACCAGCATTTACAAACGCCCAAAAATCTCTATTTTCTTGTAGTGAGCAGATGATTTTGCCTAAGGAACTGGAGAAAAAAGAAAGGAAAAGAAGCACTATTTGCAAGTTCTATAGAAGCTTTGACCCTCCCCCAAGCAGAAAAGCTCAGATTTTTGCAATCCAACGCATGAGATTAGATGCTTCTACCAAGGAATATATGGCAGTTTCCAAAAGCCTTGCAGATAGACAATCAAGTGTCAAAATTTTGTATTGTTTAAGCCATTTTCCAAAAGCCTTGCAGGTAGAAAGTGGAACGAACCAATGATAAAAAAATAAAATTCAATGTTTTGGGTTTTGCCGGCCAACGATGTAGAATCAGATTTCAAATTTTTTTCTTGCTTCAATTCTGATTCTAAAACATATTCCGATGTTTTCTATTCCCAAGCTGACCAAAACTCATCATTGATGAAAGTTTAATCCTTGTGCATAATATACAGGAAAGATTGTTATAAAAATAAGGGTGACAAAGATTGTAAAATACCTGTGAAGTTGTTGATATCTAGATACAGATGTTTGAGCAAAGTGAGGTTCCCAACTTTTTTAGATATTCCACCTGTGAAATTATTATCTGACAAAGATAAGATTTGAAGCCCTCTGCTTTCCCATAAGGCTGATGGGATGGGGCCACTGAGCTGATTGGAGGAAAGCAATAGTTTTTGAAGAAGAGGTACATTAGAATGAATATCCATTGGAAGGCTTCCAGACAAGCTATTATTTGAGAAATCAACCTCTTTCAAAGAAGAAATATTGAAGATGGCTGATGGAATGAACCCAGTTAGAGAACCACTTTTTATGCTCAATATCTCCAAATGTGCAAGATTACCTGTCTCCTTTGGAATTCTACCTGCATGGTGCCAAGCAAATTTTCAATTGGATTATTCTAATATGTGAACAATTAGCTAGGGATGTCAATTTTACATATTAACAAAAACATGATACAATTATGACACGATCACAAAAATAACATGAGTAATTAACACAAATGATAAATCCGCTCCGATAAATGTTGAACACAACTAACTCATATATCGGTATTGTATGTTTTTTTTTTATTTTTCAATTTCTTGAACTAATATTGCATAAGTTATTTTAGAATTAAACAGTTTTAATAACATAAACATAATGTCAACATGAAATGAAACCTGAATGAAATGATACGACTATGAACAGACGCGAACATAGGAGTGTAGTCACACTTGGCTTAGTTCAAACAATTGCCCCCACTCAATTTTTTGGTGCAATTTTTTTTATACATATTCCAATACAAAATTTAAATTTGTCCCCTCAAAAAAGTTTAAATATGTTTTGATACGATTAATCATCTCACATTTATAATAAATCTTGAAACTCACGATTAGGTTGCTTAACTAATATATCATCACTTGAATCCCATCATCATATTTTCAAAATATCATCCCAAACTTTCTATTCTCTTCACTTGTCTATTGTCTGCTCTATCTCACCATTGTTAATTTGAATATTTAGAAAAACATAATTAATAACATTAATATTGAAATTATTATCCAATAGTTTCAAAGTATGAAAACTAGTCATGAACAAGGTTTTTTTTAAAATTGAGATTCTACATTAGATCGGTAGAGAATGATAAAGGATTGGAATCGTAGGATCAGATCGAAAATTGTAAAATCCTACGAATTGAAAAGTTGAGGAGGAAAAATATATGCAACAATATAGAATTCTTAAAACATGCATGAAACAAGCCTAGCATATGAGATATGATTAAAATTTAAGAAATTACAATTTGAGGAAAGAAGATTGAAAATTAAAGGCAAACTGTCTATCGAGTGGGGTTTGTAAACAGAAATAGTAAAATTGAAATATTTTTATCTTAAAATTCAAAGAGAGAAAGATATAAAGGAAAGATTGGAAAGTTGAGAGATTATTGAATAATCAATTTTGAATGATCGATACCCAATTAGAAAATTGAAAATGGAAGACTATCTGACTATAATCACACACAAAAAGAAGAGATCAAACCTAACTGTTGTTTTCAATTTCAACGAAAGAGATAAGCAAATGAAGAGAGTTTTTCAGTAACGAAAAGAATTTTCTATATCTTTTCTTATCCCTAGAAATCCTTCAATTGTTTGTCAATTACACGAGAAAATTACATTTAGATAGAATCTATAAGTATTAAAACTGTAAATACGTAATAAATACGAGTTTGGTTAGCTTAATAATTAAATGCACCCAAGAAACAAGCCCAACAACTTGGATCGGTAAAATCACAATTCGAATTGTGATCTCATAATTCTATAAGAGCCGGATCACGATCCATTTAGATTCTACGAGACAATCAATTTACATGTACGGATAGTAGGATCATAAGATCCTATGATCCGGATCAGAATTTTGATTATTATGGTTGAGAACCATTGTAAACATATTGATTAGAAGTATTACCGATTGATATATCAGTTATTATTCGGTAATGTTTTTTTTTGGGTAACTCTTTTAAAGTAAAAAAGCAATTTCATTGTAAAAGCAAAAATACACTTGATCACAATAACACATTGAATCTTGTGGATCGTAATATATGACCAATACATTTATATATGTGCAAACGTATACTACTATTCATGTGATTAAACATAAAAAAAATGGTAAGTCCAGACAAGGAAAAATAAAAAAAGTAAATATTCAAACACAAAAGGTACCAAAAAACATTTAAAGTGTTACAAAACTGTAAGTATATGAAGAATGTTATAAATTCTTATGGGACCTTTTTTATATTTATTAATTCAAATTTTCTACCTTTTTATTGTTAAAATTTCCCCCCACTAAAGAAATTTCTAGCTCCACCCCTAAATGAACATAACACGACACAAACGTGATACGATTGACACTCTCATTTGTAAAGTGTGTAATCTAACATCACACAAATTGCAAGAAAGTCGAGCAGTAATGTCAGGAGATTTAAAACAATTATCAGTTATGGAAATTGTGAATTATTAAGTTCATTATCTATTTTCATTACCAAACACATTCAAAGCGAATGATTGATCCATCTTATAGTTATTTTTGAATTCTGACTGGTAATATGAGACATGGTAGCATTGATAATTTTAGTTAGTCTTTTATGGAGTAAAAATAAACAAGAAATATGTAAGTTTGTCAGTTTTCATTTATAAAAAGATAGTCAAGTGCAAAGTACACGGAAAAAAATTTATATAGTAGAAGGAGAACGTGAAACGTTTATCCATATATCATACCTGTCAAGTTTCCAATTTCTGTAGGTATTCCACCATAGAACCCATTGAAGGACAAAGAGAG
>JAHQCQ010006870.1:0-22139 GCA_023539305.1 Ilex asprella
TGATATTAAATTTAGAGGATAAACATGACATAATTCTAGTGTCGGAAGATAAAAGTAAAAATAAAATAAAATATTTTTAATGTATTAGGTGCACATTGATACAAATTCTATCTTTGAGGGTACAAATTGAGATTTTAATATTTGGGGGTGCACATTGATACAAATTATATCTTTAAGGGTGCAAATTGAGGTTTTGATCTTTGGGGGTGCACATTGAGACAAATTTCTATCTTTTAGGGTATAAATTAAGATTTTTTATCTTTGAAGGTACAAATTGAGATTAAAACGATCTTTCGGGATATAATTTATAATTAACCCTAATATGTTTGTTTCATTCACACCCTCCAGCATCAAACAAACCAAAAAGAAATAATTTCAAGCTGAATTCTTTACAAAAATACCCAATTTATCCTTTCTACAAGATTCAACAATCTGCTTGCATCGTCCACAACTCTCTTCCTATTGGATAGCTTTCGATTTATCTTATCAAAAGTCTTCTTCCACTCAAAGCTTGAACTTTATAGCACCCTACCTGCAACCCTCTTGCAATAGATTGTATCCTAAACCCACTCCACTCCCATGGCTTTCAGTTACACACATTAACATTTTATTCCCCCTCTCACACAGAAACTCATTACATCTCAAACACCGTCTATTGAAAAAATTGGATTAAATAAAGTGAATAGCAGGGTGAGGCGTGGAATAGACCGCTCTCTTAGACGAGTTGCGTCTCTTTATCAAAGAATCACAACGCAGAAAGGTAGTAACGCGTCATCCCAAAGATACAACAGCACAGCCTATTGACTGTTGTTTCACTCAGAACTGCACAATCGAATGAAGTAAAACTTCACACACACCTTTGAATATTGTCCAGAAACTTATATTTGTAAGAAGATAGTTGATATGATATTGTATATATCTATACTGAAAAATACGTATATATATATATATATAAATAATATATGTGTTTAATAGGTTGTAATTACTTCTATATTAATTGGATAATAACTCAAAAAATATGGTTGTTGAAATACTAGACGTTCGAGGTTTTTGGTATTCAACAACTGAAATTTTAATATAGAAATAATGACAGAAAACAATTAAACAAAATATTAAAAAGTGGGTTAAACAAAAAATAGGCACATCCATGTGGCTTGTAAATTTCAGAAATTTGTATCTCCTCCGTTAATCCCCCACCCCTGTGCACGTGAGAGTCTCAAGATCTCTCTTTAATTCAAATGTTAGATAACATTAGTGTGTGTATATATATACTCAAGTACATTTGGATATTTAGTCAATGTGGAATTGAGTTTTCGCGCATAAAAAATACTCTTTTAGTTAAAATATTCTAACAATCTCCCACTTATTTTAATAAAAGATACACTATATAAGTAATCGGACAATAAATCAAATATCGTGCATTGCAAAAATGGCAATGTCTTTAAACCTTTACTCAGTGTTTCAATGTTCCCGCACTATAGTCAAAGTGGACTTAGCCTTTAAACGATGACTACTTGAGGATACGTAGAACCATATCACACACATGATATTCAAGGTGTCCAAAATCAAGCTTCAAAAATCAGCACATTCTCGGTCTTGTGCTTTATTCTAGTTTCTTGAGTGCTCTAGAGAATTAGCCCAAATTCTCATATGAAGCAGGTCGTCTTCCACACTTATATAGGTGAGTCTATCAAGGATGTTCTCGTAACTAAGACATCCCACTCAAAAAAGGGTTATAGAACTCATTAAGAGATATTGATCTCATCCTCAAAATTTTCGTTACGAGATCACATGTACTTTACACCATAGGGATGGGCAATGAATATAAAATTCCAATGATATAAATTTCATTGGTACATGTTTCACAAACCAAGTCACTCTATGATTCGTTTGTTCCATTAACCTAGTTCTTGGGATCTTTAATCCCTAGGTTGGGTATCTTCATATGTAACTTAATCAGATTTGGGCTTGAGTCCAATCCCCCTCGATGTACTCTAGATCTTTTCTCTAGCTAGAGCTTTTGTTAATGGATCAGCAAGATTGTCTGTCGATCTCACATAATCGACATTGATCGCACCATTATTCAGGTATGATCTCACAGTGCTGTGCTTTCTTCTCACAGATTTGGATTTTCCATTATAGTACTTATTACGTACTCTACCTATTGCGGCATTGCTATCACAATGAATTAACACAAGTGGCACTGGTTCAGCCCACAAAGGTATATCAAACAATAAATCACGAAGCCACCCAGCTTCCTCACTAGCTAAAGCGAGCACAATCAATTCAGCTTCCATGTTGACTTTGCAATAATTTGCTGCTTCTTTGATTTCCAACTTATGGCTCCACCACCTAAAGTAAAAACATAACCTGTAGTGGACATAGAATCACCCGATAGGGTATTCCAATCTACATCACAGTAATCTTCAAGTACAACAAGATAATTCTTATAAAATAAACCAACATGTATAGTTCTTTTTAGATATCTCATAAGACGACGTATTGCAATTCAACGATCCATACTAGGTCTACTAGTAAATCTACCAAGTACACCCACCGCATAGGCAATATCAATTCTAGTATAATTAGTGGCATATCTAAGACTACCAATTATGCTTGCATACTCTATTTGATTAATTACATCACTTTCTTTTCTATTGGAAACAAATGAATGTTTGAATCAAAAGGTGCGCAAGCAAGTTTACAATCAAAAAAGTTATATTTTTTCAAAAAAAATTCTATGTAATGAGATTGATCAAGCATAATTTCATCAACACTCTTTGTGATTTTCATTTCAAGAATCACATTTTTTTGACACGAGTCTTTCATGTCAAAATTTATGTTTAGTAAAGTATTGGTAGTCTCAATCATATATAAGCTAGTGTCAAATATTAAAAGATCATCAACATATAAACAAATAATAATATGTTCACCATTTTTAGACTTTAACTAAATACATTTGTCACTCTCATTAGCCTTAAACCCATTAGCTAAAACACACTGATCAAATTTTTCATGTCATTACTTAGGCGCTTGTTTAAGGCCATATAAAAATTTAGTTAATTTACAAACTTTATTTTCATGACCTTGTTAAATAAACCCTTCTGGTTGGTCTATATAAATTTCTTCATCTAGATCACTATTCAAAAAAAATGTTTTTGCATCTATTTGATGTATTTATAAATTATGTATAGCAGCTATAGATATTAACAATCTTGTGGATGTAATTCTAGAGATAGGGGAAAACGTATCAAAGAAATCTAAATCTTCTTTTTGTTTAAAACCTTTAGCTATCAACCTCGCTTTATACTTATCTATCGTTTCATCATATTTAAGCTTTCTCTTTAACACTCATTTGCAGCCTATAGTTTTACAACCATAAGGTAAATCTACCAATTTTCATGTTTTGTTTGTTATGAGTGAATCATATTCATCATTTACAGTTTCTCTCCATAAGTCTGAATCGGGAGATGTTAAGGTTTCTTGTAAATTGTTTGGATCTCCTTCAACATTATAAACAATGTAATCTGAACCAAAATCTTTTTCTACTCTACTCCTCTTTGGTTCATATTCTTTTTGTACTATATTTTCGGTCAATGATGAACTAGGAATATCACTAGACTTTGGCACATTATCATCACCCCCACTATTTTTATATTTAAAAGAAAATTTATCTTCATGAAATATAGCATCTAGTGATTCAATTAACACATTATTCTCTAGATCTAAAAATCTATGTGCTTTATTAGCTAGTGCATATCTACACATCCCTAATTTAGGAATTTTAGGATCCGTCATTCTAACATAAGCTAAACAGCCCATACTCTCATGTAATTCAAGTTAGGCTTTCTTTTTCTCCACAATTCATAAGGAGTAACTAGATTTTGTTTACGAGGAACTCTATTCATAACATAATTTTCAGTTAAGACTACCTCTCCTCACAAATTTTTAGGTGCACTAGAATTAGCTAACATAGCATTGGTTAAGTTGATCAAAGTTCTATTTTTATGTTCAGTTACACCATTAGATTGATAAGAGTATGGTGGTGTAATTTTATGAACTATTCCTAAAGACAGTATATGTTCAATTAATCCAAGTGATTCATACTCTCTACCTCTATCATTTCTAAATCATTTAATTTTTCTATCATAACGATTTTCTACTTCTTTAATAAAAATGATGAGTTTTTCAAAAGCATCACTTTTATTTTTCATAAGATAAACATAAGTGTATTTTGAAAAGTCATCAATCAAAGTTATAAAATATCTTTTTCCACTACGAGTTAAAATTCCTTTAAATTCACATATGTCCGTATGTATCAATTCTAATAATTCAGTATTTTCTTTCTACTTTGATACGAAGCTGTTTTGTTATTTTTGTCATGCTACAATATTCACATTTTTCAAAATTATTGTGTAACTTAGGCAATAAACCTACATGGCTCATATTTTTCAAATATTTGCTATTAACATGACAAAGACGAGCATGCCACATATTCACACAAGAAACAATGTAAACAGAAGAAGTAGTTTTATTCATTTCAACATTTAGCTTAAACATACCATCACAAGCATAACCTTTTCCAACAAATGACCCATTCTTTATCAAAACAAACTGATCAAATTCTATGGTTTGTTTGAAACCAGTGTTATTTAAAAGATAACCAGAAACCAAATTCTTTCTGATTTTAGGAGTCTAAAGAACATCTCTTAGGGTCAAAACTAGGCTAGAGGTAAATTTGAGTTCGACATCTCCCATGCCCAAAACATTCACAGTATGTGAATCATCAAACAACATTTTTTTATCATTTCCAACGGGAGAGAAAGACTTGAACCAAGATTTATCATGACAGACATTTCTGGAAGCTCCAGAATTTGCCCACCACCCTTCACTATTCTTAATAAAATTAACCTTAGAAATCATGGCAACAAGCGGTTCCTCGATCACATTAGCTTGAGGAGCATAACCCCTTTTTAAAAACGATAATCTTTTGGAAAATTACCAGACTTTTCACACACAAAACAAGCACCATTATTTGACTGATTATTTTTATTATATGATACTTGTTTGGAAGGGGGTCCTTGGTTTGGTGCTTGGTTCCATTTCTTTTGAAAATGATTTTTATTTGAAGCCCTATTAAATATTTTCATGTTATTACCTCTAGGCTTCAAATAGACATTGTTTCTATTATTTTGGCCCTTAGAGATGTTATCATTAGATGTACTAAAATGTACCTTATTGTTGTTTCCATTACCATTGAGATTTCCGTTAGTGTCGTTGGACTTGTCTTGATTTCTGGCCTCTTCCTCAATTCCAAGCCTAGCCATTAGATTCACCATGCTTAATTCTGATTGTTTGTGACGAAGTCACTTTTGATACTCCTTCCATGAAACCGGCAGTTTTTCAATAACTTTTGTAACTTGCATCTGTTTATCTACCTTGGTTCCTTCGGATACAATTTCGTAAACAATCATATATAACTCATGTATTTGAGCAATTACAGATTTATTTTCCACCATCTAAAATTTAAAATAGCGGCTACAAACATATTTTATTGTCCCTGCTTCTTCTATGTCATACTTTGCCTCCAAAGCTTTTCAAATCCTTTGACAGAAGAATAGGAATTGGAATAATAATTAATGGTGTTAATTTGATGGGGCATGAGCAGAAGGCGTGGAAAAAGGTGGTGTGTGGTCTAGGCTATGTGACGTAGATCTAAGCTGCAAGGCTCATATGAATTGTCGTGAAGAATCTTAGGGGAAGTGGGGGTTTGCACAGTGAAAATATAGTGGTTCACCAGCTTGGCAGCTCGGCTAGTCCACTCTGTAGTGGAGGCTCTTGCTCCTTTTTCTTTATTGATCGCTTGGGTGTTTTACAGTGCATTGTCAAGGGAAAAATATGGTTCTCCCTCACAGTGGAGGCGTTATGCAGCATTTATAGAGCTACTCCTTGTTTAGTGGGATCTCTGCCGAGATCCTTGCCTTTCATGCGTGGAACCCTCCTCGATTTTAGGAGAGGATCTTGATTGGTTGAGAGTTTTATGCCTTAAATATAGCTTAGCCCTTGTTTCAGGGATGCCTTCTATTATCCGGCTATTTGTTTCTCACTTCCTTGGTTATAAGTTTGGAGGGGAGCTCGAGATCTGAGTTCTGAGTTCTGTATGTCCGAGCTAATCTCCTGTTCTAGTTGAGCTCATACTTGGAATTTATTCTAGGTATCATCAGTTGCCCCCTGCCCTTGGTCCAAGTGAGCTTGGGTAGGGACTAAGCTGCCTAAAATCGAGCTAAACCAGCACATGGCAAACCTTGGCTTGCACGTGGGGGTTGTCCTTTGACGATTTTTAGTAATCGTGATTTTCTTGATTCTCGTGCACGCTCAAGCCCATGTCTTTCAAGTTATAAATGCCCAAACGACTACTAGAACCGCCTTGTTCCACTGTTTAACTTCCATTTTTGTTCCTTTCTTCTCAAATTCTAGCTTCTTGGCTCGAAGTTTTCTGGATCTTTACTCAAAATCAAGTTTTCTGGTTCAGTTCAAGGATTTTCATTGCTCCCCTTCCTTGATTCCACTCCAGGCCATAGTTCGTTGTTCATTCTAAACTAAGTACATTCTTTGCCCTTTTTTACCTCTTCGCCCATTTTAGATCCCTAGATTTTGAGGTGGTTACTGCATTTTTGAGCTTTTTTGTTCTTTTATTTATGGAATCGAGACTATTGTTTGTCTCATCTTTCCTCCTTTGTGGACTGGAGTTCTATCGTGTGAATTCTTGGAGTTGGAAGCTATTGCGCTGACCCTAGGATTATCAAGGAGTGCTTAACTAGTGCTCCTCCTCTCTACCGCTCTTTTGATCTCCCTTTCTCTTGTCTAACCATGTCTGCCTCTTCTGGAGCCACCCCTTCAGCTATTTCCCTCTTGGGGGATAGGTCTACTGAGGAGGATGTCGACTTAGGAAAGGTGGGAGATAAAATTAACAATTTTCCAAGCATCATCTCTGTTGATGTTGAGGTAAATGTTGAGGAGCCTCCCTCAATTTCCCCTCTAATGCCCCCAAAGCTTAGCAAGGGCAAGACTAACGTTAGCGGTGTAGGAATCTCAGGCAGCGTTGAGGGTACAGAAGTTGCCTTTAGAACCGCGAAACGTGTGGGCCCTAGTGACCTCACTCGTTTTGACCTAAAAGTCCTTAGTACCCATTTCGGTTTCCCCCCTGGGGTTTAGTACTGGAGTCCAGATGAGTTTACCCCTTACATTTTTCAAGTTCATAAGAAGATTTGCTTCTTCCTAGTTGCCTTTGAGAATGGTCTACGCTTTCGCATGCACCCTTTCATTAAGGGTGTTCTACAGTATTTTAACGTTTGTCCAGCTCAGCTCTCCCCCAACTTTTGGGGCATTCTTGTTAGTCTTCTCGTTTTCTTCAAGAAACACAAGCTTGGAGTTCCCACCATCCCCTTACTCCTTGAACTTTTCAACGTAAATTACACTGCTTTTGAGAGTTTCTTGTATATTTCCAAGAGAACAAAGGCCCGAGTAGTCATATCTAACCTCCCGAGCTCTCATAAGGGCTGAAAAAAGCACTTCTTTTATGTAGGTAGCTCACAATGGGAATGTAATCCCGCATATAAGACTGACACTCTCCCCATTCCTAGGGTCTGATTTGTCCCTGACAACATGGGTAAGTCCCTACTTGAGCTAGCTGAGATCGAGTAAGTGAGTTATCTTACTAATTTTGTTTTTCTTATGTTGTTTTTCAGGTGTTCGACCTGAGCTCAGTGCTGAGGACGAGCGGGTGCTGCTGAAATTGGGAAAGTGTAATTCTAAGAAATATTTGAACTCATCAGGCCTTGGGTTCTTGTAAAGCATGGATTTAGCCCCTTGAGGTGAGGATCGAATCTCCTGTCCCGATCTCTATTGTTGGCCCCGAGGATATAGCAGGACGTCATCACCAATTGGGCGACTGGGTGGCTTGCTTTTCAGCGTAAAGTTGAGAAGACTTATCTAGACATCGACTTTGACTTTGCTATCCCAGCTGAGAAGGAATTGAAGGAGTCTGATACAGAGGGTGAGGAAGGAGCCTTATGTCTTCCTGTTTCTGGTGTGGTTCCAAAGGTGCTGAGATGTCTATTCTTCCTATGGGGGTCTTGGCCCAGGATGTTTCTACAGCTCTTCCTTTCGGGACAACCTCTGTTCCTGTGACTACTGAGCTGCCAGCTGACCCTGCCGTTGTTCCTGTTACTATGCCCTTCTCAGCCGATCTTGTGAATAAGGCCCTTTCTCAAGATTCACCAACAACAGGAGCAGGGGTCCCTTTGACTAACACCCCTGAAAGTTCTCATCCTTTGCCTCTTATTGCTGAAGGTTCAGCGACTGAGCTGCAGAATCCTTCACTTACACCTTCTTCAGAAACTTAGGGCTTTTTCATTTCATTTTTTCTTTTGTAATTCTGATTTCAACTTCAATGTGCTTTGACTCCAATGTGTTTTGACTCTGTATTCTAAAATGCAACTTTTACTTTTACAATGTAACTTTGACTTGAAACGTAATCCTGCTTTCCTCTACTTTGTATTCTCCTTTCTTGCCCCTTGCTTTGAGGAGTGTTCAGCTCTCTTGAAAGCAAGATTGTTTAGCCTGGAGAAGTGAGAGGCCAATCGAAGTGTTGATGTCTCTTCTAGAGCTTTTCTTGTTGTTTTGGTCCTTATAGGGGTATTAGGAGCTTTAACATTTCTTATGGCGAAAAGAGGTTTGTTGGATTTGTCAAAGAAAATAAGTAATTTGATGCTAAGGTCTTTTCCCCTCATATTATTAGCACAGAAGGTCCATGCATCCTATGAGCTGACCTTATCCCAAAGAAATCTGAGAAGTTTCCTTAAGAATATATCTCAGGAGGTCTCTCCTTCAGAGATGACAGTTGTATGGCTAGGTTCCTATTTAGCCTCGGAAAAGATCGGCGGATGTCTTCCTCTTAAATAATCTTGCTTTCCCGAGCTAGTTGAGTCTGATCGACAAAGCTCAGTTATGGTCTTCCTCGATATGGCCTTGAGGTTATGCTCCCAAGTTACACCACAACATATTGTACTAGACTTCTCTTGGCTTACTGAGTGTAATGTTGAGGCTACTGGGGAAGTTTTCTTTGTTGGATCAATTGTAACTAAGAAGCCCCTCTCGAGCTCCCCTGGATGTCGACTTCGTATGAACAACCGTAGGTGATCTTGTTTTTGGTGCCCTTAAGGGAGCATTGGATGGTGAGCTTTATTGCCCACGCCTCTTTATTTTCTAAATTTGTCGTTGTCGTTCTAATTTGGAAACTCTATGGGGACATCGACTTTTCTTTCCACGTGCTTCTTGGCTCTTTAAGACCCAGGGTTCCCATGGACTTTCCACGATTTCCATGAACTTTCTTTTCTTGAACCTTAGGGCTTTTCTTGATTCTTAAAGAGTTCTCATACTTCGTCTTTCTTTTCCTTTGAAATTCTGATGGCTGCCCCATTTCTTCCTTGTTCAAGGAGCGAACTTCCTTAGGAATCGAGTGGGAATGGCAGTGCAATCACTTGTTTCCCTCGGTGATGACTTCTTTGGACTTGGACTTGGACATGGTGAAAAGGCGATTCTTCCCTGATTTAGACTTGCCTCTGAGAATCCCGACTTCTGATGAGCCTTGTGACTATCTCCCTCGAGGAAAGGTCTATTTCTTTGAGAGTGCTCTGGAGATGGGCCTTCGACTTCCCATCCATTCCTCAATTGGGTGAATTTTGACTTATTGTAGGTTATGCTTTTCTCGCCTTTCTCCTAGTGGTTAAGGTGCCTTGATTAGCTTTTTCATCTTCTGGAGACTACAGGGTAATAAAGAGTTCCCCACTATCCCCGAATTCCTTTACTTTTATGAACTTGAAGATGATGAGGTTTCTTGTTTTAGCTATTTTCGGTGGAGGAGTTTGAGCTCGTGTCCTTTAGTGTATGATCCACCTTGCCCACCTGAAGGGTGGGCTAAACGTTTTTTCTTCGCTTGCATAGATTCTTGGAGATCATCCGAGTTGCGCTATAGAGAGTGTAGATTTTCCAGATCTTGGGGATGTTTTTCTTATACTGATAAGTATCTTAAATGTTTTTTATTCTGGGTCCTTGATAGCCTACTCTCATTGTGTTGTTATTGCATAGGTGCACCTGGTCTTGATTTGCTGGAATCAATGAAAGTTGAGGAGATAGCCCAGGCTGAGCCTATGTCTTTTCCTGAGCTGATGACATCAGACAACCTCTTCTTATTCAGTGTTGCGACTGCTACCAGGGATTTTGTTTTGTTTCCAGACTCTCCTACTTCCTCCATTCCTGAATCCGATGAAGAAGTCGGATGATCTTCAAGAAAACGCAGGAAGGGCAAGTCTAATGATTCCTCTTCCACGGGTGAGTCTTCTTTTGGGGTAGTTCTGCTCTCCTCTATTGGAAATAAGCTCCTCAGTACACTTGTAAAGACGGAGAAAGAAAGAGATGACCTGTGGGAGGAGAATGCATCCCTGAAGGAGAAAAGTCCTTGAATTGAAGAAGCAACGTGAGGGAAACTAGAAGTTTTTCCCCTTTTAAACAATTTTGCTGTAACAGACTTTATGTCTTTAAGTTTCTGAATATTGAATTTTACCAAGTTTCTCTCTTGCTTTGTTGTATGTCTATAAGTTACATGATTTATCTTTGCACTACTAGCACACATCTTGCACCCAAGTGTTCGCATTGATTTTCGCAAACCGAGGTGTTCATCCTGAGCTGCTGGGTTCCTCTATAGGGGATGTAAAGCTTGTTGTGAGCTGTAGGGCCCGTTCAAATGAACTTAAGAGTTCATCCCGAGCTACATGACTCATCTGCCTTTTATGATCTTAGGAGTCTTCCTGAGCTACGGGGCTCATGTTCGTGTTATGAACTTAAGAGCTCCTCCTGAGCTATGGGCCCCTGCTCATTTTGTGAACGTAGGTATTCATCCTGAGCTGCATGACTCATCCCAGTTTTTATGAACTAAGGAGTTCCTACTGAGCTACCTGGCTCCTCCTCGTAGGAGTTCATTATTAGCTTTTTAGCCATCTTGTGGTGCTTTGAGTCGTGGACCTCGAGATCGGAGGGCCTCGTTAGTAGTTTCTTAGCTACTTGGAAACTTCTGAGTCGTTAAGCTCGTCGGTAGCTACTCGGCTACTTGAAAACTTTCTGAGCTATTTAGCTCGTCGATAGCAACTTGGCTATTTAGAAACTTTCTGAGCTATTGAGCTCGTCAGTAGCTGCTTGTCTACTTAAAAAATTTCTGAGCTATTGAGCTCGTCAGTAGCTGCTTGGCTACTTGGAAACTTTCTGAGCCATTGAGCTCGTTCATAGCTACTTGGCTACTTGAAAACTTTCTGAGCTATTGAGCTCGTCGATAGCTGTTTGGCTACTGAAAAACTTTCTGAGCTATTGAGCTTGTCGGTAGCTACTTGGTTACTTAAAAACTTTCTAAGCTATTGAGGTCGTCGATTGCTACTTGGCTATTTAGAAACTTTCTAAGCTATTGAGCTCGTCAGTAGCTGCTTGGCTACTTAAAAACTTTCTGAGCTATTGAGCACGTCGGTAGCTGCTTGGTTTCTTAAAAACTTTCTGAAATAAATAGAAAACCCACTACTCTTATTGATAACAATTCTCTTACAAAAGAAAACTCATTGAAAAAATCTTTTGAGATGCTCTGCATTCCAAGAATGAGGCAGGATTTTCCCTTCTTCGGTCTGTAACTCGTAATTCCCAGGTCTTATTACCCTGGAGATGATGAAAGGGTCTTCCCAATTAGGGCCTAATTTCCCATGAGAAAGGTCTTTTCTTGCGAGCAGAAGCTGTTTGAGTACCAGATCCCCAACCTTGAAACTCATGTGCCTGAATCTTCGGTCGTAGTACCTTGTTGTCTTCCTCTTGTAGCTCTGGATTCGTTGAAAAGCTTGGTCTCTCTTTTCATCTAGGAGATCGAGGTTCAGCAGAAGTGACTCGTCGTTATGCTCAAGTTCTGTGAATTCAGCCCTGGGAGAAAGGATTCTAATTTCTACTGGCACCACCGCCTCAGTTCCGAATGCCAAGGCAAATGGTGTTTCTTGGGTTGCCGATCTGACTGTTGTCCTATAAGCCCATAATATTTCTGGGATATGTTCCACTCATTTTACTTTCAGAACTTCAAGCTTGGTCTTTAGTGCCACCTTGATGATTCTGATAGTGACCTCTGCTTGTCCGTTGGACTATGGATGAGCTGGATCTGAAAAGTAATTTTTTATCCCAAGTTCGACGCAGAATCTCTTGAACTTGGGGTTAATGAATTGTTCCCCGTTGTCAGAGACTATTGCTCCGGGGATCCCAAACCTGCAAATTACCGACTTCCACGTGAAGTTCTGAACCTTTTGTGCTGTGATCGTTGCCAGGGGCTCCACCTCTGTCCATTTGGTGCAGTAGTCCACTCCAATGATAACAAACTTACATTGTCCAATGCCGGTAGAAAGGGGTCCAAGTATGTCCAAACCCCATTGCTGGAAGGGCCAAGGGCTCACTACTAAAGTCAAGAGTTCTGGTGAAGAATGGGGAATGTTGGCGTGAACTTAGCAGACCTTGCATTTCTTGACTAGATCTGCAGCATCTTTGAGCATCGTGGGCCAGTAGTACACTTGCCTTAGTACTTTTCTTGCCACAGCTCGAGCTCCAATGTGATTATCACATATTCCTTCATGGATTTCTCTGAGTATATAGTTGGCGTCTTCATCCTTTATACATTTAAGGAGAGGTGTTGAAAACCCTTGCTTATCTAAATTTCTCTGCAAGACATAAAACCTAGCTGACTTGGTTTTAGTTTCGTAGCTTTATTGGGGTCTTCTGACAGGGTTCCATTCTACAGATACCCTATGATAGGATCCATCCAACTCGGCTGAGCCAAAATAGGGATCACTTCTTCCTCCTCAATACTCACCGATGGCTCCGTTAGATGCTCCACTGGTATCAATTTATCCAAGTTCTCTTACGAAGCAGTTACAAGCCTTGCCAAAGCATCTGCTTGTGAGTTCTCAGACTTATGAACATGTCTTATCTTAACTTGCACAAACTTCTTGATTAATTCCTATACCCTCCTGAGGTAAAGAGTCATTTTCTTACCCTTAGCCTCATAGGACTCTTCTATCTGCTTTATCACGAGCTGAGAATCACTATAGACCTCCAACTGCTCTGCCTCTATCGAGTGAGCAAGGTTAAGTCCTACAATGACAGCTTCATATTCTGCCTCGTTATTTGAAGCCTTAAATTCAAACCTGAGGGCATATTCGACGTCTATCCCATCTAGAGAGGTTAGAATTAAATCTGCCCCATTACCTTGAGTATTAGCAGCTCCATCTGTGAAAAGTCTCCACATGGGAAGGTCGGGTACTAGATGTGTTGCCTCCATATCCATAGGTGCAACTATCGTAAATTCTGCGATAAAATCTGTCAAAATCTGCCATTTGATGGTGGTTCTTCTCTTATATCTGATATCGAACTAGCTGAGATCTATAGTCCACTTAACTAGCCTCCCAGAAGACTATGTTTTATTCAATACTAGCTTCATCGGCTGATCTGCTGGTACCTCGATGGTGTGAGCTTGGAAATAGGGCCTAAGCCTTCTAGTCATTGTAACAAGGGCTAAAATAAGTTTTTTCACCTTAGGATATCTCTCCTCTGCCCCCCTCATAGCTCTGCTACAGTAGTAGATCGGTTGTTGAGCTCTGCCTAGCTCCCTTACTAGTGCTGTACTGGTTGAGAAGTTTGAGACAACTAGGTAAAGAGTAAGTACTTTCCCATCTAAGGGGCTTACCAAAACAAGAGGCAAGCTCAGATAGTTTTTTAAGGCCTTGAAAGCCTCTTCACATCGTGTATCCCATTAGAATGTCTTCTTTAAGTCTTGAAAGAAGGGTTGACATTTATCACTTGATCTGGACACGAAACGACTTAATGCAGTTATTCTCCCTGTCAGACGTTGGATCTCTCTTGTGCTGGATGGTGGTTGTATATTGAGTACTGCATTAACCTTTTCTGGGTTGGCTTCAATTCCTCTACTGTTGACTACAAAGCCTAGGAATTTTCATGCTGATACTCTAAAGGAGCACTTCGCAGGGTTGAGTTTTATCTTGTACTCCTTAAGGATCAGGAACGATTCTGCTAAGTGTTGGATGTGGAGCTCTGTCTTTAGTGACTTTACCAGCATATCATCAATGTAGACTTCCATGGATGTCCCAATTTGCTTTTGGAACATTCGATTCACCAGGTGTTGGTACGTGACTCCAGCATTCTTCAACCCAAAAGGCATGACTTGGTAGCAGTATGTTCCATGTTCAGTCACAAAAGAGGTATTCTCTTGATCGTTAGAGTCTATTGTGATCTGATTGTAACTTGAGAAGGCGTCCATGAAGTTGAGGAGCTCGTGCCCAGCTATAGCGTCCACTATTAGATCTATCCGTGGCAAGGGAAAACTGTCTTCGGGGCATATGTTTCAACTTTAAAAGTGTAAACCCAAGCGCAGGTTGAGCAGAGTAATATATTCTCGGGAAGTCCGAGGTCGATCCCACGAGGAATTGTACAAGGAAACAGTCACACAACAACTAACAGCAATTTCAAAAGGAAAAAGATTGGTTTAAAAAGTAGCAGATTGAGAACGATTGATTTTTGGTGATTAAAATAGTAATGAAAATACTAGAGCATTAGGTACTCCCTCTCAACTTCATACAGTAATAATTAAAGACTCGAAGACTTGACTTGAAATAGGAATTAAATGTCGGTTAACCCAATTAACAAATCAAGTGATAAATCCAAAGGTTGCAATCAGAAGACTACCAGGAACCTGAATAATCATTCAATCATACTATTCTAGGAAATCGTGTTAATCCTACCAACGTGGAATAACCAGTGATTTACACGCAGGAAAACTCAAGAAATCGATGTACGTGGCACAACAACTCAGGAGTTTTTACAGCATAAACAGCTTTGCTAAAATATTAGGAATTAAATCAACACGAGAACATAAATCATTAAGTACAAGAGTCAATAAAAATACCGTACTCCGTTGAGAGATTTTTCCCTAGCCCTAGCAGAGTTTTCTAGTCGGACATGATAGAAAGAATGCAAAAATAAAACTAAGAGAATTCGTAAGCAGAAAAATCCTCTTCTCTCTAAGGTCCTCGGTTTTTATTTATCCTTTCCATTAGAAAGAGATTGAATCTCATTAGGATTCCAATTTCGGCAGCAGGAACTTGACACGCGTCCGGACGCACATCCTTCAACCGTCCGGACGCAAGTTACAGAATGGTCCTTCTGCTGTTTATCAACCTTCTGCCAATAGAGTCCGGACGCGTGCACTTCCTCCGTCCGGACGCGTGTTCCAGTGTAATCTTCTTCAACCATGCTTCATTTCTCCTCGTAACTTAGCTCCAGTTTTGCACTATTAACTTGCAAAATAACACAACTTATCTTTTATTCACACAACATTAATCTTTAAATAAATTAAAATAATTATCACACTTTCATAACGAAATGATCAACTTTTCCTCTGACAAATGTAAATATTAAACCTAAATCACACCCCCCCACTAAGACCTTGCTAGTCCCTAGTAAGGCAAGCAATAAAATAAAATACTAATCCAAAAACCAAATAAACCAAATAAAACAAAACCACTTTCGTAGGATTCACGATTGCATTTAGTATATGCAACAAGCCTTTAAACCCCTAGGTTTTCCCTAGTGGACGAGTATAGTCTCGTAAGGGTTTCCAGAGATGATACCCACAAACATCACCCTGTGATCAAATATCTGCACAATAATTTTATGACACAACATGCTATCACTACATAAAAGTTATAGAGTGCAAACTTTTTATAAGCACATGCAAAGCAAAATATAGACTTCTATGCTATATTGATGTATGCACTTCTCATATTCTCATACAAACTCGTGTGTAGTGTGATGCAATTTTACCAAGTCAAAAATTTATCTAATAATCACCCCTACAACTATCAACTATTCGTCTCAATGCCAAATCTCACTAGATAATTCACTCGTAAACAATTCTCTCAGTTTATAATGATTATACTCTCAAGTATCACATGTGAGAAGAAGATATTTAAATCAAAACAAACTAATGCTCGCATGTTTCATTAAAAAGAACGTAATCCAAAAAAAAAGGATTTGACATAATCTCATGAAAGAAAATAAACACACAATAAATAAATAATCACCATTATTTTTCTTATTCACACAAGTCATGCATCCATCAATACACTCTTGAGATCAAATAGGACTTTGTTTAAGGTTGTAATGGGGCCTTGGGATTAGGGTTTTGAAACAAAAGATATTCAAGAATTCAAAAGACTATCCCGAGAGAACGTGTACATTACACAACCAAACTTCTTCCCATAGCCTTTCACTCTCTATCATTTAGAAACACAATTGATAACACTTGATCATATAATTTTTTTTCTTTTTAAACTCACGCTTGCTATTTTTTTTCTTTGCTTTTTCATAGCTAGACATATTGTCTTTCTCTCTTTTTTTTCAATTTTTTTTTAAAATATATATAGCAAGACATCTAATGCAAATATTCACAAGTATGCAAAACCCCCCTTTTTTCATATTTTCTCAACCAACATCTCTCAAATTACATAAACAATAAAAGTTCAATCTCGAGATAACCAAGTGTAAAGGATATTATTATTATTTTTTTCATTGGCTTGGTTATTATATGTTTGGTATAAGAAATAAAATTTTGCTTCAAAGGCTCAATCATGGCTTCTAGGGGTAAAAATATTCAAAGAATAAGGCTTAGACTCAAATAATGTCAAAGATGGCCTAAAATCATATCTCAAGAGTTCTTGATAACACATTTTTCATGCAAATAATTCAAAGTCGAGCAATCATCCATAATATTGGTGTTGACCAAAACAAAAATAATGAGACTATTGAAGGAGATTAGCTGAATAAAAATATTCTTTATTGAGTAAATGTAAATAACCCTCCAAGAAAGATTGGATCAAAACTCACTAGGATTTTTATACATCTCCACTATATGTTTCAAGTTCTCAAGGTAAATTACCTAACAAATTCTCAACTTTGTAAAATCTAAAGTGCACAAATTGTGAGTTTTATATAAGAACATGATATGAGGTACAAAGATATAGAATAGATTTCTATGTGATGCTTAAATAGTTGCAAATTTGAAGTTGCACCAATTTTTCTATATTGTGATGTCAAGTTATGCCTAAAAATATTATTTAGATATTTGGTAACACCAAACTAAAATATGCATTTCATATCATTGAGAATTTCTGTACAATGCATATAAAAGAAGTCAAGCCTAACATAAGTCCACCCAAAATAGGCTTTGACTTCTACAAACACTAAAAATAAAAGAAAAGATTGCAAATACCGGGACCTAGAAGTTTCTCCACCACCGGGACCTAGAAGAAATATCCTAAGATGAGGGGTCTGCCTGATCATGAGAACTACGCCCTAGCCTCCTCATCTCAGCCCTCAATTCTTTCATATCCTTCCTCATCTCCTGCTGATCCTTTCTCATCTCCCTCTGCTCCCTCATAAGTGCAAACAAAATCTGTCTATCGGTCCGAGGATCAGTATCTTCATCCACAGGCACATCCAAATCCTCCTCAGCAAAACTGAACAACTGATCCCACTCCTCCACACCTGGTATATCACCCTTAGCCGCGGCCTCTTCCTGATGATCTCTCCCCCTCACTGGTTTAACCACGCTCCTGCTCTTCATGAGAGAACCGGAGGTGAGGGCAACAACCTTCTTTGCCCTCTCCATCGTGGCATCTATCACCACCCCCGACTCTCTACAAAATGCGGTAGCCAGGCCTGAAAATAGGAGAGATGGCTTTTTTGGGTCAACAATGGCCCTACGCATCTCTGAGAAAATGAGGGAGGGGAAGTCAATTGTCTTGCCAGTACCTATGGCATACAGGAGTCGGGCTCGGTCAAGGTATATATGATTGTTTCTCAGCAAAGGAAAAATATTGGAGACTGAAATTAGATTAAGAATTTTGTACTTGCTGGTTAAGTCTCCTTGTGGAAGATACCTCACTCCATCCGTCCAAACAAACTCCGGATCTCCTAACAGCTCTCTACCCACTTCTTCAGCACCATAATTTTGAGGGTACTCAGGAATGGGCACCCGGGCTTGAGTCAATCGAGTCAAATGAGCTATGGATGTGGCATCTACATCAATGATCCTTCCCCGAACGTAGGTACGGATTTGACCGTTCCCGCAATCTTTGGCATTGCTATAGAATTCTCTGGCCAAGATGGGGATGCGGAGCCAGTCTCGACCCATAAACTCTACCCATCCCCTAGAAGTGATGATCTCTCGTACTCCCAACCGAGCAAAATCCTCTATCTCGATTTTTCTCTTTCAGACATAAGGCTTGAAGGCATAGTATTTGTCAAATCTTACCCGTTCCTCCAAGACTTGGAAACGGGTGGGGTCAAAGGTGGTGTCCTCCTCCTCTTGGGTACTCGATCGGGCTCTTTTTGAAGTGGAGGCTTTAGGAGGTGCCATGGTGTAAGACCAAATATTTGAAAAAGGCGGGAGAAGTCGAGTTGGTACAGAGATTGTAAAAAAAAAATTTAACCGGACGTCCCTATTTATACTCACACACAAGCGTCCGGACGCATTGGGGTAGTCCGTCCGGGCACGTATTTCAACTGCCTCATTAATTCACCTTGAAGGGCATGCGTCCGGACGCATGACCAAGTCCCGTCCGGACGCGTATGTTTTCTTGCCAACGATTCAGTTCCGTCCGGACTCGAGATCACATCCCCTCCGGACGCGAGTTCCAGAGAGTTCGTTCTCATAAACGCCCGTCCGGACTCCATTTCCAGTGGGTTTTTCCTTATATCTCATGCATCCGGACGCGAGGTCCAGTGTGGTTTTTCTTCCATACTTAGAAAAATTTTCCCTTTCTCCGTTTTTTCTCCAACATTGTTACTCTCTTGGTCCTAAACTAACCTAGAATTCCTAAAAACTCAACTACTCGATAAAAAATTATTATTATTATTATTATTTAATAAATAAACACAGCTACATGCACATTGAATTAATCGATCAAATAATCAAACATGTATGCTCCACCCCCCCACTCAAAAATTTGCATTGTCCTCAATGTAACAACACGCAATGTAAGATTAAGTAAGGGTCACGAAGACATACCGGATGCTCAGAGAATGTGCTCATGTATCTGTGGAAAAAAATTAACAAAACAAAAACAAAGAAAGAAAACACTAATATACACAAATGTACAGAAAATTGGTACAGATGGATCATTCATAGTAGGGATCCACCAAGGTGATGGATTCCACTTCCACAATTCCTTCCTCAAAAAATGGTTTTAGTCTTTGTCCATTCACTTTAAAAATGTTCCCATTATTTGGATTTTCAATCTCCACTGTTCCGTAAGGGAATACCTCCTTGACAATGTACGGACCACTCCATCTAGTCCGAAGCTTTCCCTTAAAAATATGAAGTCTACAGTTATATAAAAGAACTTTTTGTCCAGGTGTGAATTTTTTTCGCACAATATTCTTATCATGGAACACCTTCATCCATTTTTTACTAATCCTGGAGCTCTCATAAGCCTCATTCCTAATTTCCTTAAGTTCATTTAACTGTAATTTCTGTAAGGCACCGGCTTTGTCAAAACTAAAATTGAACATCTTAATGGCCCAGTATGCCTTATGCTCTAGTTCTACAGGTAAATAACAAGCTTTTCCATAGATCAATCTGTATAGAGACATGTCAATCGGGATTTTATATGCAGTGCGGTATGCCCATAACGCATCAGTTAGTCGTGAAGACCAATCTTTGCGATCCGGGTTCACTGTTTTCTCCCAAATATAAGAGATCTCCCGATTGGCTAGCTCTGCTTGACCACTTGTCTGTGGGTGATAGGAAGTTGCAACTTTATGTGTTACACCATATTTTTTCATTAGATTTTCAAAGGGTCTATTACAAAAGTGCAATCCTCCATCACTGATAATGGCTCGAGGTATACCAAATCTGGACAAAATATTTTCTTTTAAAAATTTCAAAACAACTTTGTGATCATTTGTCCGACCTGGTATAGCCTCAACCCACTTAGAGACATAATCTAATCCCACTAAAATATATATATATCAAAAAGATGGAGGAAAAGGTCCCATGAAATCTATGCCCTAACAATCAAAGATTTCTATTATTAAAATCGAGTTTAGAGGCATCATATTTTGACGGGTCAATCCCCCCAATTTTTGACATCGCTCACTTACCTTACAAAAATTGTATGCATCTTTGAAAATTATTGGCCAATAGAATCCACACTGCAAAACCTTTGCAGCGGTCTTTTTCATAGAAAAGTGGCCTCCGTATGCACCCGAATGACAAAAGGATAAAATGATACTTACCTCATCATCAGGCACACATCTCCGGATTATCTGAT
Source organism: Ilex asprella (assembly GCA_023539305.1). Lineage (NCBI taxonomy): Eukaryota > Viridiplantae > Streptophyta > Magnoliopsida > Aquifoliales > Aquifoliaceae > Ilex > Ilex asprella. Next base: position 20,481 of record JAHQCQ010006870.1, read on the forward strand.
CTGAGCAGTATTTGAAAAGATATGGGTCATCCCAAAAGAAGCTCTTTACCTCAGCTAGAAATTTTCTCTTATTCTAAGCAGTCCAAGCTGGTGGCATGTTACCTGTAACAAGAAAATTCACTATATCAGCAAACCATGGTAATGAGAAAACTGCCAACAACTGTTCATCAGAGAATGTGTCCTTGATTGGCACTGTCTCAATAGGCACATCACTCACAAGTCTAGACAAATGGTCAGCCACTATATTCTCTACTCCTTTCTTATCCTTAATGGTTATATCAAACTCTTGGAGTAGGAGGATCCATCTAAGCAGTCTTGGTTTAGCATCTTTCTTTGTCAATAGATACTTAAGAGCTGTATGGTCTGTGAAAATAACAATAGGGAATCCTACCAAATATGACCTAAATTTGTCTAACACAAATACTACTGCCAATAATTCCTTTTCCGCGGTGGAATAATTCATTTGTGCACTGTTCAAGGTTCGACTAGCATAGTAAATGACATGTGGCTTTTTCTCAATCCTTTGCCCTAAAACCGCCCCTACGGCATAATCACTGGCACTACACATGATTACAAAAGGAAGACTCCAATTTGGGGGTTGCATAATTGGAGCAGTAATGAGCATGCCCTTTAGCTTGTCAAAAGCCTCTTGACATGAATCATTCCACTCAAACGGTATGTCCTTCCCTAAGAGATTGTAAAGTGGTCGAGAAATAGAGCTAAAATCTCTTATGAATCTTGCAAAGTGGTCTAGAAATAGAGCTAAAATCTCTTATGAATCTCCTATAGAAACCAGCATGGCCCAAGAAAGATCTAACATCCTTAAGGGTTTTAGGATTGGGTAAATTAGCAATTAATTCAATTTTTGCCCTATCTACCTGGATTCCCTCAGAAGAGACAATGTGACCAAGAACAATTCCCTTTTGAACCATGAAGTGGTATTTTTTTCAGTTAAGTACAAGGCTCTTTTCTTCACATCTTATGAGCACTTTCTCAAGATTAGATAGACAGTCATCATATGAGTCACCAAAAACAGTAAAATCATCCATAAAGACTACAAGAAAACGCTCAACCATATCACTGAATATACTAAGCATACACTTTTGAAAGGTTGCAGGTGCATTACAAAGTCCAAAAGGCATCCTTCGATAAGCAAAGGTGCCAAAAGGGCAAGTAAATGTGATTTTCTCTTGGTCCTCTAGGGCAATTTCAATCTGGTTATATCCCGAATAACCATCTAGAAAACAATAGTACAAGTGTGAAGCTACCCTTTCTAAAATTTGATCCATAAAAGGCAAAGGAAAGTGATCTTTTCTGGTAACAGCATTAAGTCTCCTGTAGTCTATGCACATTCTCCAACCAGTAACTGTCCTAGTTGGCACAAGTTCATTATTTTCGTTGGCAACTACAGTGACTCCAGATTTCTTAGGAACTACCTGTGTGGGACTTACCCATTTGCTGTCTGCAATAGGGTAGATAATTCCTATGTCTAACAATTTCAGCATTTCTTTCTTGACAACTTCTTTCATAAGCGGATTTAGCCTACGTTGCATCTCCCTAGATGTCTTAGCATTATCCTCCAAGTAAATCTTGTGGGTGCAAACTAAAGGAGTAATTCCTTTTATGTCAGCTAAAGTCCAACCAATTGCATTTTTATGC
>JAHQCQ010006871.1:0-22118 GCA_023539305.1 Ilex asprella
ATCTCGCTAAAATAAATCAAGAGCTCATTGTTTTATTGATACCCCCCTTTTTTTACAAAAGAAACTTATTGGAAAATCTCTTGAGATGTTCTACATTCTAAGAGTGTGGTAGGATCTTTCCATCTTCTATTTACAATTCATAGTTCCTAGGTCTAATCACCTTTGAGATGATGTAAGAACCTTCCCAGTTAGGACCCAATTTTCCATGAGAGGGGTCCTTTCTTGCAAGAAGGAGCTTTCTGAGTACTAAATCTCTAACCTTGAAACTCTTGTGTCTAACCCTTTTGTCGTAGTACCTTGTTGCCTTCCTCTGGTAACTCTTGATGCGATGTAGAGCTTTGTCTCTCTTTTCATCCAAGAGATCCAAATTCAGTAGAAGTGACTTATCATTGTACTCGGATTCTATAAATTTAGCCCTAGGGGATGGGATTCCAATCTCCACATGTGCCACTGCTTCGGTTCTGAAGGGCAAAGCAAATGGTGTTTCCTGAGTCGCCGATCTGGCAGTTGTTATGTAAGCCCACAACACTTTTGGGACATGGTCTACCTATTTTCCTTTCATAGCTTCTAGCTCGGTCTTCAAAGTTGCCTTTATGGTTCGAATGGTGACCTATGCTTGTCCGTTGGATTGTGGATGGGCTAGAGCTGAAAAGTAATTATTTATCCCTAGCTCGGCGCAGAACTTCTTGAACTTTGAGTTATTGAATCGTTTTTCATTGTCAGAGACGATTGCTCTGGGGATCTCAAACCTATAGATAATCGATTTCCATGCAAAGTTCTAGACCTTTTGTTATGTGATTGTTGCTAAAGGTTTCACCTCTGCCCATTTGGTAAAGTAGTTCACTCTAATGATGGCAAACTTGCACTACCCTACACTCACAAGAATGGGTCTAGGGATGTCCAATGGCCATTGCTGGAATGGCCAAAGGCTCACTACTGTCGTTAAAAGCTCTGGTAGACAATGAGGGATATTGGTGTGCAATTGGCAAACTCTGCACTTCTTAACTAGGTCCGTGGCATCTTTGAGCATCGTGGGCTAGTAATATCTCTGCATCAAAGCTTTTCTTACTAAAGACCGAGCTCCAATGTGGCTACCGCAGACCCCTTTGTGGATTTTTTGTAGTATGTAGTTAGTGTCCTCATCTCCCACCATTTGAGGAGAGGCTATGAAAAACCTCATTTGTATAAGCTCCCTCGCAGGATCGTGAATCTAGCTGACCTAATTCTTAGCTTTGCAGCTTCCTTGGGGTCATCTGGCAAGGTTCCATCTTGAAGGTATCCTCTGATGGGGTCCATCCAGCTCGACGAGGTCAGTACGGGAAGTACTTCTTCATCTTCAATGCTTACAGATGGTTCTGTTAGATGCTCCACAAGTATTACTCGATCCATATTTTCCTGCGAGGCTGTAGCTAACCTTTCCAAAGTGTCTGCTGGTGAATTTTTAGATCTTGGGACGTGCTTGATTTTAACTTGCATAAATTTCTTGATCAACTCCAGCACCTTTCTAAGGTAAAAGACCATTTTTTTTCACCTTTGGCCACATAAGACTCCTCTACTTGTTTCACCACAAGCTGGGAATGATTGTAGATCTCTACCTCCTCTACTTGTCTCACCATAACCTGGGAATCACTATAGATCTTTAGCTGATCTACCTCCATCGAGAGTGCTAGGTTGAGTCTAGCAATGAAAGCTTCATATTTTGCTTTGTTGTTCGAAGCCTTAAACCCAAACTTGAGAGCATACTCGACATCTATTTCATCTAGGGATATTAGAATCAGACTGGCACCACTTCCTTGAGCGTTGGCAACCCCGTCTACTAAAAGGTTCCATACAGGGAGGTCGAGTACTAGCTGGGTTGCCTTCGCATGTGCTTCCATCATGAATTCTGCAATAAAATCTGCTAGAACCTGTCATTTGATTGCCGTTCTTGGCTTGTACCTGATATCAAACTCACTGAGTTTGATGGTCCATTTAACTAACCTCATTGAAGATTCTGGTTTATTTAACACTTGTCTCATCGGTTGATCTGTTGGAACCTCAATATTATAGGCCTGGAAGTATGGCCTGAGTCTTCTCGTTGTTGTAACCAAAGCTAAGACGAGTTTATCCATTTTTGAATATCTTTCCTTTACTCCCCTCAGAGATCTGCTATAGTAGTAGACCGATTGTTGAGCTTTATCTCGTTCCCTTACTAATGTTGTGCTGGTTGAAAAGTCTGAGACAACAAGGTATAGAGTGGGTACCTCTTCTTCCAATGGACTCACCAGGACAGGGGGCGAGCCCAGACAGTCCTTCAAGGCTTTGAATGCTTCTTTACATTGAGTATCCCATTAGAATACCTTCTTCAAGACTTGAAATAAGGGTTGACATTTGTCACTTGATTTAGACACAAAGAGATTTAGTGCAGTTATTCTTTTGGTCGGTCGTTGAACTTCCTCGACCTTTCTGGGTTTGCTTCAATCTCTCTGCTATTGAATATGAAGCCCAGAAACTTACCGGTAGACATTCCAAAGGCACATTTAGCAGGGTTAAGCTTCATCTTATATTCCTTTAAGACCTGGAACGATTCTGCTAGATGTCCGATGTGGAGCTCGGCCTTCAACGATTTTACTAGCATATTGTCTATATAGACCTCTGTGGATGCTCCAATTTTCTTTTGTAACATTCGGTTTACCAAGCGCTAGTAGGTGGCTCCTGTGTTCTTCAGCCCAAAGGGCATGACTTGGTAGCAATACGTCCCCTACCCAATCACAAAAGAGGTCTTTTCTTGGTCATTATGGTCCATCCGGATCTGATTGTATCCGGAGAAGGCATCTATAAAGCTGAGGATCTCGTGTCTAGCGATGGCATCCACAATCAAATCTATCCGAGGTAAAGGGAAACTGTCTTTTGGGCAAGCACAGTTAAGATCAGTAAAATTAATGCAAAGGTGCCACTTGCCATTAGTTTTATTTACAAGAACCACGTTTGCTAGCCAAGTTGGGTAATCTACCTCCCTGGTGGCCTTTGCGTGAAGGAGCTTGCTGACCTCTTCATTGATTGTCTTCTGACACTCTGGTGCAAAACTTCTCTACTTCTGTTTAATGGGTTTGCAAGCTGGATTCACACTAAGTTTGTGTGTAATGACCGAGGGGTCTATGTTCTCCATGTCTTCTTGCTTCCAAGCAAACACTTCTAGATTTTCTTTCAAGAATTGGGTAAGAAGATCTTTAATCTCCCTGCTCAACTTAGACCCAATGTAGACAAGTTGCTCTAGCTCCTTGTTGAGCTAAACGGGCACCAGCTCTTTTGACAGCATTGGTCTAGCATTTAACTCATCCCTCATGTCGAGCCCATCTAGTTGAATATTCTCAACTTCTTTCCTTTTCACAGACGTCATGTAGCATTCTCATGCTACACGCTGGTCTACTTGGACCACGCCAATTCCATTCTCTGTAGGAAACTTCATGATGAGGTGGTAATATGAGCCTCATTAAATATTAGAATTTGTTCTTCATCCAATAGTTTCAGTGAATCCACGTCATCATGTCAGCAAATAAAGTCAAAATTTTAAGTTATAATAGCATTACTCATGAATTAAAATATTTTATCGTATTTTTGTTTTGCTCATTGTAAATTAGAGCAATGCTATTTGGATTTAAAATATTGATCTAATTAAAAATTGTCGTTAATTTAATTGTAGGTTTTAATATTTGTTGAGACTAACTACCAATTCAATGATTGTAATTGATTAAGTCAGTAAATTAGGTCAAAATTTTAAGTCCAAATAACATTGTTCTAGCAAATGGGCTCCGATAAACATCTCTTGGAATGTGCATCTGGAAATCATATTTTCAATAGTTAATTAGGCTAGCGCCCCTCCTTTTGTGTGTAAATTAACTTTAGTTCTATTGAATTTCTAGAATAAAAAAAAATCTTACGTTTTTTAAAAAAATTTGCATGCAGTCCCTGTGTTGGCATGAACAATAAGGAGTGGGGGCAATTACTGTGTTTTTATTACCCATTTTGCCCTGATCACATGATTTTCAATGTAACGATCTATGTTCCTTCTTGATAAAATTGGAATCGAACTTCTTCATATTTTCCTTCGAATTTGTTGAATCTACGTGCTTCTTGAGATACTTTGTGATCTGAATTAGAGTGTTGCTATCCACGTTGAGTAGTGGAATCACGTTCGAAGCGCAGTTGTCTTCGACCATGTTTGCCAGACATTTAATGTTGTGAATGATTTCACTGTCGAGGAAGAGACAAAATTATGAAAGGAGTATGAATGGGCATTTGAAGAAGTAGAGGAAGATTGATTTATTTTATACCGAACTCGATTTAGGGGTGGAATATAGTGGAGTAACTTTTGGGATTTTTTACTAATTGTTATAGGTTTTTGAGCCCTTGAATTTGAAGGTTTGATAATAGGTGGTTAGCTTTTAGGGATTTTTTTTTGTTGCTACGTGATATTGAAATTAGGTCATGTTAAGGTAGATTTGACAATCTGTGTTTTAGTGTATATTTATGATAATTTTTGTTTTATTGTACCTATCTGACGATCTATATTTTAATGTATCTATCTAACAATCTTTATTTTAATGTACCAATCTGATGATATTTGTTTATAAAGAAGAAGATACATCATATTTTTTTAGTGTACCTCTGTGATTATCTATATATATATTTTTAGTGTATCTGTAAGATGATCTATATGTACATTATGATTATGTAGCTTTTTAGAATATGTGTTTGAATTAGTGATCACTGTAACGACAAAATTTTGTGATGTAATATTAACACTAAAGTAATGACAAAATTACAATTGTGTATGATTTAACTTAATTTAATAAAGTGGTGTTGACTCTCTTTAACGTGCTTCTCACGTTCACTTTTCTTTGATTTTTGATGGATTTGATGATAACAAGGGTTGGACCGGCGTGTTTCTCAATCTTTAATTTGGTGTTGACTTTGGTTGATTTGGTGAAGATAATAACTTGACCAACGTGTTTCTCAATCTTCGATTAGGTAATGTTTTAATAGATTTGTTTAAGACGAGAGTTGAATTGACGTCGTTCCCATTCTTCAATATTTGATTTGGTGGATTTTCTGAAGACGACATATTGACGTGAATCTCGTTTTTCGATCTTTGACTTGACTTTGTCGAATCTTCTCATTATTTTTTTTGTGTTGAATGACTTGAAGATGATTTGAATCTCTTAAAGAAGGACCTTGGCGGTGTTTCTTCTCCTTAGAGATGGATTTGCAAGACATTAGTTTGGGGTAAATTTTGATAGAGCTTTGCTGATAATCTTCCCTTCTTTTGACTCGAGTAGAGCTTTCTTGATTTTACCTCCTCCTTAATTTTTGTTGCTCTTCCTTCTTGGCCTCCTTTTTTGCTTCCCCCTTTTTGGCCTACCCCAAGCCTCTATTTATAGTAATAGGAGTAGTTATCCATATAATGGTATTTTTGCGTGAATAAATTTGTGGACTTTAGTTAATTTTTGGAATTTAAGTCCAACACTCTTTACCTTTTAAAAGCTTGTTTAGTTTTGGCCTATGAAATTTAAGTGAATTTTAATTTAATTTAACAAAGCCTATTAATTACATTTGGGTTTATATTATTTGGACTGTGAAATTTAGGCCTAATTCAAGCATATTTAATTAAATTTAGGCTTGAATGATTTGGGCTTATGAAATTTAGGTCCAATCTAATCGATCTGAGCTCAATTATAGACATTAATTTATTAATTTATTAATGTCTACAAATACCCCCTCGACACTCATTTACATATTTGATATTTTATCAATATGTGACTTTTGTTGCAGCCTTAAGTCACTTTTGTGTCAGCCTTAAAATGACTTATGTGATAGCCATAAGTGATTTCTGCGATAACCATCGTTGACTTCTGTGGCAGCCTTAAAGTGACTTCTATGTCAACCTTAAAGTGATTTCTTTGTCAACCTTAAAGTGAATTTTGTGTCACCCTTAAGTGACTTTTGTGGTAGCCTTAAAGTGATTTATGTGGCAACCTTAGGTGACTTTTGCGACAACCTTAGGTGACTTCAATGTCAGCCTTAAAGTGATTTCTTCCAATAGGTGAATTTCAAAATCAGATACACAAAATTTTTGAGGCCACGATCAATCTCTTGTGATCAATCCCTACAGTAGTTTGAGAGCATTTTACAACTCCCAAGACGTTGAAAATTAAAGGATCAATATGGTAGTCCGTTGGTGCTCCGCTGACAGAGTGATTTACTCTTTCACCTAACTATTATCAAATTCAAGACCTTTGTCAACTAGAAAGTTGGAGAATTTGATGTTTGATAAAGTTTCACCGACAACTCGAAGTTCTTCTTCTTTTTTTTTTATTTTACCTGAACCCATCATCGTTTTGGTTCATCAGACCAAAAAGCAAAAAAAAAAATTTTTTGGGTTATACAGTACACAGTTTTAAATCATGCAGGTTAGAAACAAAAGAAATGATTTTTTTAAAGTCATACACAATTTTAACTCATGTGGGCTTGGAGTAACATGTAGTTTAGGGTCCTGTGTCATGGACCTTTATTTTTGGTCAAGTTGTACACATTTTAGCTCATGTGGGATGCTACAATTTTAGAATTGATCACCCAAGTGCAAGTAGTGTGAAGTAATATAATATTTGAAAATCTGAGGTCGAACCACTGGGAATTAAGAAAAACTTAGAACACAGAAAAATAAAAAAAATTATTTTGAAAAACTATTGTAGAGATTTTAAAATTATAAAATAATAAATTTAGTTTTTAAAACAAATTGAAATACTAAATCATTTGGGATACCCTTTCAAATTCACACAATAATTATTAATGATCCAGTTTTCAAACTCAATTGAGAATCAGCTGAGGAGTGCTACCAATCGGAATATTTAGCAGTAAAAATATGAAAATATCAAAAATTATAATTAATGAATTATTTGAATAAATATAAAAATTACTTGTAGATCACAATCATTCACCGTGTCCGGAGTCTATGATAAATCAAGTTTTCCATTAGGGAAACATTATTTTATTGTAAATAATAAATTAACTATCTTATAAGAAACTCTAATTAATTAATTCAAGCATGGAATAACCTGTTATTTGACTAGTAGAAAATTTCAAGCATTCGATGTACGTGGCACAACAAATCAAGAAATTATACAGAGTAAAACCTTTACTAAAAGACAAGAATTCAATTAAAAGAATTAATCAAGCATTAAAAAGAACATTGAATTAATAATAAATACCTTACTTCATTGAAAGTATCTCCCCTAACTTTAGTTGGGCTTTTAGTAAGCCATAAAACTAAAACAAAAACTAAAAAAAAGCAAAGATGGAAAGAAAATAATAATCATCATAATCCTCCTCTCAATAGATGAGAACCTTTATTTATACTAAAATAAATCCTAGGTATAGGTAGAAGATACAACGTTCGATTGGAAAGAATTCATTTAAAAAAAAAAGTCTTTAAAAGTTAAATCACGTGCATAAAATCTTGGGGGCGTGGCTACAAAATCTTTCCAGAATTCTTACTTGAATTTTGCATATTTAGAGGTTGATTCAAGAAACTTTCTTGAAATACACTTTTGTAGCTCTTGAAGTTTTCTTTCCAACCCCACAAAAATCAGGTCAATCAGACATCGGAGTCAAAAGTTATGATCAAAATACTGAAAACGTGTCAAATCCTTGTCTTCTAGGATATTTTTCTAATCCAACTTTAAATAACTTTTCTTCTAATTGTCACATTATCTTCAAATCTTCATATCTTAATCTTGACTCTTCAATCCTTATCAAATGTGATTCTTCCTCTAGTGATTGCTTCATTTTCCTTATCCATTATTACTTTAAATCAACAAATTTACCTACAAAATAAATTAAACAACTAGAAAAAGTATCAAACTAGAAAATCAAGGAATTTAACACATTTAGTTACAAATAATATGTAATTAACCAATCATTAAATATAATAAAATAACACTTTTGATGGTTAATCACGGGTTAGGAGCAACAATTTTTTTTTGTTTTTGTTTTAGTTGTTATTTTTGTTTTTATTTTTTTGTAGGTTGAGTCGTGAATAGTTTTACCTCAAGCGGGTCATGAGTAACATACAGTTTAGGTTTGTGTGTAAATGAGCCATGATTGTAGAAGTGCTTTAGAAACTTCACATTCATCGGGTCGATCTTTAAGCCTTCTTTATTAGCTATCTTGTATGTGAAAGTTTGCTCCCTCTCTTGAAGTGTAGATAGAGTTATTTTGAATTCATTTGTTGAAGATGATTCTTATGATTGTGATTCTTCCGTTATTTGATCAACGATGACATAGTTCACAAAAATGTCTTCTTCCTTAATGTTTGCATTATTCACATTTCCCTGCCTTTTGTTATTTCTTGAGGGATATTACTGATTGGCAAGAAAAATTTGGATATTATCATCCACATCCTTCATTGTTTCTACAAACTTTGAAGTATGATGTCTACATTACATCTTTTGTTTCTTGACTTTCTTGAGAGAACTTAGTTCACTTTGGTAAACCAGTTCTCAAAGTTGTTTAAATACAGAAGCCTTTTGTGGAGCATTTGAAGAAGAAGCTTCCCTATTCAGTCGATCAAACATTATTCCTCAACCACCTAGTTTACCAAGTCGATCAAAAGCAGAAGCATGAGGTTGTGTGGCATCTTCATCTTTACACTCACAAATTTGAATCATGATGGAGTTTGATGAGGCATTTTTTTGCTTGATTGGAATTGGTAAAAGAGAATATCTTAAACCAAATTTGTGTTGTATGGAAGACTCTCCCTCTGTCATTCCTTGTATGATTGTTGATTCATCAACTTGTTTCATTGACTGAACTGAATCAAATTTTTCAAGCTGGCATGGTTCACCTTTATCATATTCTGCAATTTCGAAGATTTTTTTAACGCAAGGATCAAACCAGCCATCTTTACGATCTCTTATTTTCTCCATTACTGAAGCTTTTACAAAACTCCTTAGAGGTGAATCAGAGATTGTCGATTTTGATAACTAAGTTACAGGTAAGCCTATGTCTTCTGTCAAAAGTTAGACGTCATCTATCAAAAGTTATTCTTGTCTTTCTCTTGATAGATTTGTCTTTGGCATGATAACATGAAAAGCCTTTGAGATGAGTTCTATTTCATAATAGAGCTTGGCATCTACAAAGTGAGATTCTTTTATTGAGAAAGGCTTGATCTAAGCAACGACTCGCCTTAATTTTCCATCTTGAAAATATTTGAAGCATTGGTGCAATATTGATGGCACAACTCCTATCTCAAGGAGCCAAGGTTGTCCCAATAGTAGCTTATAAGATGTTTTGGAGTCAATGACATGGAAGTGGACATAAGACACCAATTCTCTGGTTTTGATCTTAAGATAAATCATACCCAACGCACATTGCCCCCGTTGATTGAAGTCTTGAATTGTTAGCTTACTCTTTTGACAACTCATCCATGGAAATTTCAAGTTGCTTCATGGTGTGAATTGGCATGATGTTGACGACAGATCCACAGTCGGCCAATCTACAAGACACCTTATAATCTCGAATATATTCGCTCACGTAAAAGGGTCTATTGTGTGGACGAGACCCTAGCTGTAAATCTTCATCACTAAAGGAGGTTGTTTCCATGCAATCAACATGACTAACCCAATTGGCACTAGTTAGAATCTTCCCTTTGCATCTTTTTGAGTCGACCAAAGCTTGTACTGGTGTCTGATTGGTTTTTTTGGATAATTCAAGTGCTTGGACAAACTCAAATTTGATGGCATGTCCTTTAACTTTGCAATCATCTTTTTGTCTTCTAGTACTTCTTTTTGTGCACTTTTGATGCTCGAACATTTATCTGATGGAGTACTTGTCATGCATTTAACTTCGTGGGCACTAATCATATAAGATGTGACTGGTTTCCTTACAAAAAATTGGTTGAGAAAGTACTCCGACAAAGTTATAGGTGTGGAGAAGAAAATTTATAGTCTTTATCCTCAATGGTTGCTGGCTGAGAAGGAACTCTTTTTTTTGTCATATGTCTTCGATTTTGGCAAGAATGAGATCCCATCTTTCTTTTGGGTTGTACTGACTTATTTGGTAAAGGAGATAAATGTTGTATCTAATGGCATCTAAGAGACTTCATCGTAGTCCATTCCCCCGAATCTTTGTCATTAATCACAGAATCATCCAAAGAAGGCCACCCACTTGGTTTGAGTTCCAAGATTAGTGCCCCCAGCATGAGTTCTGTGTTGCCTGGTAGATTAGATGACCTCATATTAGCACTTGAAGTTTGGTATTTATCCTTTTTGAGGATGATACTCAAACATCTAGATCATCTATCATTAGCTCATAAAGCATTGGAATGTTAGGGTTATCGTACCTCGACATACTTAGGTATGTATAAACTGTTGTTACCTCATCATCAATGATGAATTACACCTGCAGAGCTTCATTAGGAAGGGAAATGGTGAGTTCCTTTCCTTCAATTGATGATGTTTCTTCTGTGGAGGTGGAATAATTCAATAATTGTGATGGTTCTTTAAGATGTGCAGGAGGAGACGATTGTACTTCTTTATTTGAGATTGGTGTAGGATCAAAAGACTCAAAAGTGACCATTGTCACATTTACAGTTGTTGTATCTTCACTGGAATCGAGTTTGATTTTCTTCTCATTCAGTAGATGAAGAATCTCTTCCTTCAAAATAAAGTATTTTTCAAGGGGATGGCTATCAAATCAATTATATTTGTAATATTTTGGATTATCAACAATTCCTACTTCTTCCGGTCGTTTAGGCGTTGGGAGCTTGATAAGCTTTAATTCGAGTAATTGATCAAAGATATCAAAAACTTCAACATTAGAGAAGGGGTATTTATTCCCTTCAAGTTCTTTCAAACTTGGTCTTGTCTTCTATTGGACTTGATATTGAGTAAACTTAGAATTGAAGTCTGTATTTGACCTTTTATTAGAAATCTTCATTGGTGCAGTGGCAATTGACATAGCTTCCTAAGCTTTGAAAGGTTTCACATTTTTCTTTTCATGAGAATCACTTATAAAGTGACTTCTATGTTTGCTGATTTGGATCTCCAAGTCATGGTCTCGTGTTGCAAGTTTTTCGAAAGTATGGGCATATTTCCCTAGAGGTTGTAGAGCAATCCCCAATGCATCCCTTAGACATACATATCAATCAAAGAACCTTCACTAATGCACTCCTTGTAGATGAGAACAAGACTCATCCAACACTTGATATAACCAATGACAAATTCATCTCTTCTTTGTTTTGTCCCTGTAAGTTGAGGAAGAAATAGGATATGTCAGGTGCTGCAAAAACGAGTGAGGAACTCTTGTTCAAGTTGGTCCTAATTGTCAATAGTCTCAGCTATAAGATCTGTGTACCTTTCGAACACGGCACCTCTGAGGGGATGGACGAATTGTTTCACCATCAAATCGTCGTAGGTGCCAACATTTTTGCAAGTTTCGATAAAATGGGCAACATGTTGTTTTGGATTACCTTTTTCATCAAGCTGTTGGAACTTCCAGGGTTGGTAGCCTAGAGGCATTTGTATCTCATCTATTCTTTGACTATATGGCTTGGCATGTACCAACGAATATTGTTGAGCTCCTCTATATTGGGCTTGGATTGTATCTGCAATCATATGATGGAGTTATTGGACAGAGAGTGCAACAACAAAAATCTGAGAAGAATCTTCCATGACATTTTTACGTCACGACTCGATTATACTACTCTTTCTTCTATTGATTTTTTAAAGACTTAAGATTTTTTGGTGTTTTGGTACCAGAAAGATTTGGAGTTTCTTGACTCTTTCCTTCTAAAGGTTTTTGCAATTCGAGTTGATTCATGAGTGCGACGATCTGCAAATAATTACCTTCAAGAGCTTTGATCAATCTTTCAATTGTAGTAGTGAGTTGTTGAAGATGTTCTTCAAATGAAGTGACTTTTGTCACCATCGTAGGCATAGGCGTATTGGAGGCCGAGGAGCAATCACCCCATTTTTGCTTAGGAGAAGTCTTAGAGTAAGATTCAGTCCTTGAGTCTGTGATGGAGTGTGTGTCAGGTAGAGAATCATTCTTTTCTTCCTCTAGATAGATAGAAGAATGGGCAGGTTGTCTTTTTTTTTTTTGTTGGAAGAGCCTTCCTTTTGCTTTTCCTAGAGTGACGCTCCATCGGAGGCAAGAGTTGATATTTGTCCATCTTTGTTCTTGCGTCGGTTGTTCGAATTGACTACTCGACCAGGTCTACTGACTTGTTGGTCAAAGGAAACACGATATCGTTGGTTGTCATTGTCGTCAGGCTTGTTGACTTTTTGACTTGAGATATGAGAGGAAGAGAAGGTCCCACCGAGCGTGCCCAAATTTGTAACGACAAAATTTCATGATGTAATATTAACACCAAAGTAAGGTCAAAATTATAATTATTTATGATTTGACATAATTTAATAAAGTGGTGTTGACTCTCTTTGGCGTGTTTCTTACTTTCACTTTCCTTTGATTCTCGGTGGATTTGATGATGACGAGGGCCGGACCAGGGTGTTTCTCGATCTTTATTTGGTGTTGACTTTGGTTGATTTGGTGAAGATAAGGGTTTAACCAGCGTGTTTCTTAATCTTCGATTTGGTGATGTTTTTCATAGATTTGTTGAAGACAAGAGTCGGATTGATGTGGTTCTCATTCTTCAATCTTTGATTTGGTGGATCTGCTGAAGGCGAGGATCAGATTGACATGAATCTCGTTCTTCGATCTTTGACTTGACTTTGTCGAATCATCTCATCATTCTTTGTGATGAATGGCTTGAAGATGATTTGGATATCTTAAAGCATGACCTTGGCAGTGTTTCTTCTCCTTGGAGATGGATTTGCAAGGCCTCAGTTGGGGATAAATTCCGACAAAGCATCGCTGCTAATCTTCCCTTCTTTTCCTGAGATGGACTCAGGCAAAGCTTTCTTGATATTCCCTCATCTTTGGTTTTTCTTGCTCTTCCTTCTTGGCCTCCTTTTTTACTTCCCCTTTTTTTTGGCCTACTCCAAGCCTCTATTTATAGTGATAGAAGTAGTTATCTATATCAGGATATTTTTACCTGAATACCCTTATGTGGGCTTTAGGTAGTGGGCTACCCATAAATTTGCGGACTTTAGTTAATTTATAGAATTTAAGCCCAACCCTTTTTACCTTTTAAAAGTTTGATTTTGGCCTATGGAATTTAAGTTCATTTTAATTTAATTTAATAAGCCTGATTAATTACATTTGAACTTATATTATTTGGACTGTGAAATTTAGGTCTAACTCAAGGCTATTTAATTAAATTTAGACTTGTATGATTTGGACTTACTGTGAAATTTAGGTCTAACTCAATGCTATTTAATTAAATTTAGACTTGTATGATTTGGATTTTTGAGATTTAAGTCCAATCTAATTGGTTTGAGCTCAATTATAGCCATTAATTTTTTAATGGTCTACATTGACATTATCATTATTTTTGAAATTTTTAAAGGGCTTTAGTTTTGTCTATTGCTTTGACTTTTTAACAAAGACCTAATTCAAAAGAAATTAGCGAGTGATTTTTTTTTAGAATCCTATTAGACTTAAGGACCGTCATCCAAAAAACCCTATTTCCAATAACAATCACCCATGGGGTCTACTGGTGATCAACTCAACATCATCTTTCTTCCATTGTTGGCCTCAAGCCACATGACCCCCATGGTTTGAAAATGGTGAATGTATTTTAAGAGCTTGTTTGGATGGATTTTTGGAGAAGATTTGGATCGACTGTCCTAAACTTTTCTAAACTCAAATTCCTCTTTATAAAGATGTGATTTAACATTGAATCCAGTCCATACCAATATTTGATATGCAACACATATACATGTAGGATTCACAAATATATCATAATTATTAACAACCATTTGTCCTATAAATGACTATTTTATCCCTTGATTAATTCAATTCATCCTCATGTTAAGGAATACAATTGTCTTTTGCATCCTTAACCCTTTAACCCATCTTCTCAAACTCACTCACCTAGATTTGACAAAACTCATAATTATGGGTTTAATGTACGGGTCAACTAAGGCCAAATTTAAAAACCCAAGATTAAAATTTTAACCCAAATATAAATTTAGGGATCATTTAAACTATTTTTTCAAAATCCTGAACCACTGTTTTAAAACCTGGCCCTATGGGTCAACCCAAAAATCTGTCCAACCACCTCCTCAACCGGGCAGGACTTTAAATTGGATCGGAAAATCATTAAATCGATCAAAATTGGACACATATAGTTAGAACCGGACGGGCACTCATACTTCCGGACCATTCCAATTTTTGTTTGGTCTTAAACTTTATTAATGGCTCACCTGATTGGACGAGCCCAACAACTATACGAAGAAATTGTCAGAGCTCAAGCGCCTTTTGATAGAGTGACCGTACTGCTCTACAATCTAATTATCGCATAGATGGTCAGAGCTCTTCACTAGGGGTTCCGATGTGGGATCAATGAAATTGCTTGCTCTTTACTTTTTTAACTGCTTTTTCGTTTACTGTGTGCATAGGTCTCATATTAACAAAATTAATATAAAATAGGGACTCATTTAATTTTTATGGCTATTTTAATATTTGTATAATACTTATTTTTTTTATTTTTTATTATATAACCAGCTGAACCAGTAATTTTATAGTTGAATCAATAACCCATTCACTCGATCACAAGGGTTGAGAAGCGGGCCAATTTTTAAAACTAAGTCCTGAACTCCAATTCTTCCAAACCCACAAAACAAGCAGGTTGTTAGGTTTGCAAAATGCAGCAGCCAACAACTTTTCAAAAGAGTAAAGGTGGGTTCCACGTTTTTTTACCTCAAATACAAACAAAATTATAAACTGGGCCCATGAAAACTTTTTAGGCTCTTTCAAGTTTATCTATATAATAAGATACGAATCTTATCTCTTACACTATTTTCCTCCTAAAAATATCAAATCATCAATTTTTGTCACATATTTAATTATTTTTATATATGATTAATTCATAATTTATTATATTTTTTATTTCTGATGATACCAAAAATAATTTTAAGTGTGAGCTCAGATCTTTAGGCCAGGTCAGGAGGTCAGCTTAGACAAAAGATCTCAGAAAATCAGAGCTCAGCTTCATTCAAATGGGATATTGACAGGAATGGCATAGGGACAACTGGGTAAACAACAAACACACCCCCCAAAAAAAGATGGAAAGCTAGAGTCAAGCCATAAAACTCTCAACCAACCAAGATTTTCTCCCAAAAATCAAGAAAAATCACACGGAGACGAGGCAAGGATCTCGGTGTAGATCCCTTAAAAGTAGGAATTAGTCTATATATACTGAACAGTGCCTCCATTGACACAGGAGGAACCCTAGTGGCACATACACTATTCTGTAAATCGCTCAAGTTATCAATAAAGAGAAAAGGAGCAAGAGCCTCTATTAAAGAGTGGACTAGCCGAGCTCTCGAGCAGGTGAACCACTACACATCCCCATTGCAATCATCCTTTATTCCCTTACATTATTATTCCCTTAGTTAATAGTCTTGTAGCTCCGTGTTAATCACCTGGTATTCTCCTACCTTCTGCTCATCCACCCGAAATTTACATCATCAGTTTGGTGTCGTCTGTGAGAACGACTGTTCTCGTTTTACAAATTCGCTGATCCTTCAGTGACTGATGGTCTTAACCCACAATATGAGTCGAAGTCAAACCAATCCACTGCTCATGCAAGACCAACAGGTAGCCACAAATGGCAGACAAGCTGAGAATGATCTAGAGACTAATCCCCCTACGAATAAGGAGTTGGATGCCCTTCGTCTTGTCAATCACCGTCTGCTATAACAAAATGATGAGCTATTGAAACTCTTAAAATGCCCATAGGAGGCACGACCAGCCCAAGAAGGCCCGAATAATCTCCCTTGCAGAGAACAGCACCACCTCGACCCCCTCAAAGAGGTCAACGAAGGAGAAGAAAATAGTCAGACCATGGGGAGGGATCCACAGCTACCTCCTAGGAATGGCCACAACGAAGAAGTGCAAAGTCAGAACGATGGGGGGGAGGAGTGATTTCATCCCCTATTAGCAGGAAAGAAGAGAACAGCACTGGGAACAACGCTTCGAGGATATTAAGCAAGAGCTCAGCCACATGAAGGAAACTGTTCGGAGTATGACTCCTGTCACGATGGATGCCCTGGTGCAGCAAACAGAGTCACCATTCATCACGGGGGTGCTACATTTTTCCCTCCCCCCAAAATTCAGGTTGTCTCAAATTGAGGCCTTTGACGGGACCAAAGACCCTATGGATCACCTCAACACCTACAAAAATCAAATGGAGTTACACGGGTATCAGGATCCTGTGCTCTGTAGAGCCTTTGCCATTACTCTTAAAGGATCAGCCTTAGCATGGTTTAATAGACTTTCCCCGGCTTCAATTTCTTCTTTCAAAGAGCTCTCAATCTCCTTCGTATCCTACTTCACAGGAGCTCGGATATACAAAAAGCCGAGTTACCATCTATTGAATGTAAAACAGGGACCATACGAGAACCTCAGATCATACATCCAGAGGTTCAATTCAGAATCTTTAAAGGTAGATGTCCCCGATGAAAAGTTCGCCATTACTGTCTTCATTGCAGGGCTCAGGGTACAATCGAAGGATCTGATATTTTCTATATCAAAGAACCCTCAAGCAAGTATGGCTGAAGTGTTGACTAAAGCAGAGAAGTATATAAATGGTGAAGAAGCAGTCCTCTCTAAGATGGGAAGTTCTTCATTACGTAAAGAGAGGGGGAAGGAAGAAAAGAAGAGGGAAAGAAGTCCCAAGAAATAAAAAAAGCGAGATAGATCTCCATGAAGAGACAGAGATCGTTCTCCAAAGAGGAGAGGCAATGTTAGAGATCGTTTGGGGTCTCCACAGCCAGAGCTACAACTGACGTACCCACGCTAACCCTTCTCACCGCTTTTATATTGCAAGTCTTGTATGAGGTAAAGAATGGGAAGTTCTTGAGATGGCCACCTCGAATGAAGACAGATCCGGCGAAGAGAAATCCCACAAATTACTATGATTACCATAGAGATCATGGCCACCACACGGATGATTGCATTCAATTGAAGAAGAAAATTCAATTTTTGATCCAGCGGGGACAATTGTATCGCTTTGTGGCACAGGACAATCAAAACTGAGCTCTTACACCTCCACCGCCTCAACAACAGGCTCATGTGCAACATCAACAACCCATGGGGGAGATCAGAGTGATATCAAGAGGATTTGCAGGGGGAGGAGAATCCAGTGCAGCCAGAAAGGCTCATTTGCGCAGAATCCTAGCTGAGGAGTTCCTAGAGGTGTGCACCACGTCTAAACCACCACGGTTAAACACTACCATAACCTTTTCAGATGCAGATTTGGAGGGCTTCCATCATCCCCACGATGATCCGTCGGTAGTAAGGGCTGTCGTGGCCAATAGAACAGTGCATCGAGTCCTGGTAGACAACAGAAGCTCGGTAGACGTCATCTTTGCCTCTGCTTTTAACAAAATGGACATAGGAAGAGAAAAGCTAGAGCTAGTAAGTACCCATCTGTTGGGATTCTCGGGAGAGAGGGTGTTGCCCCTGGGATCCATTCAGCTCATACTTACCATAGGGGACCCTCCTTGCCAGGCCACCACAGCTGTAAGATTTCTAGTGGTTGATGCTCCTTCAGCATACAATATGCTGTTGGGGAGACCTCCCTCAACGCAATGAAGGCCATCCCTTCGGCATATCACCTTGTCGTGAAGTTCCCAACAGAAAATAGAATTGGAATGGTCAGAGGAGACCAGCGTGTAACTAGAGAGTGTCACATGACCTCTATGAAGCAGAAAGAGGTGGAAAGCATCCAATTGGACGAGCTCGACATGAGGGATGAGCTGAAAACTAGACCAACGCCATCAGAAAAACTGGAACCCCGTTCAGCTCGATGATGAACCAGAATATCTTATCTACGTCGGGTCCAAGCTAAGCAAGGAGATTAAAGATTCTCATCCAATTCTTGAAAGAAAATACTGAAGTGTTCACTTGAAAGCAAGAGGACATGGATGACATTGATCCCTCAGTAATCACTCACAAGTTAAGCATAAATCCTGCCTACAAGCCCGTCAAACAAAAACGAAGAAGCTTCGCCCCGAAACTCCAGAAAGCCATCAATTAGGAGGTCGGCAAGTTTCTCTGAGCCAAGGCCAACAGGGAAGTAGATTACCCTATCTGGTTGGCCAATGTAGTCCTTATTAAGAAAATCAATGGCAAATGGCGGTTATGCATAGATTTCACTGATCTCAATCGAGCTTGTCCCAAGGATAGTTTTTCTTTACCTCAGATCGACTTAATAGTAGATGCTACCGCTGGGCACGAGCTCCTCAGCTTCATGGATGCCTTCTCGGGGTATAACCAAATCAGAATGGAACCCAGTGACAAAGAGAAGACCTCATTTGTGATGGAACAAGGAATGCATTGCTATCAGGTCATGCCTTTCAGCTTAAAGAATGCAGTAGCTACCTACCAGCGTTTGGAGAATAGAATGTTCCAAAGGCAAATTGGAACAACCATGAAAGTTTATATTGATGATATGCTTGTAAAATCGTTAAAAGCCGAGCTCCATATCCAACATTTGGTGGAATCTTTCAGGTTCTAAAAGAATATAAGATGAAGTTTAACCCTGTCAAGTGTGCTTTCAGGGTTTCAGCAGAAAAATTTCTAGGCTTCATAGTGAATAGTCGGGGAATATAAGACAATCCTGACAAAGTAAAGGCAATGCTAGATATGCAATCACCCTCAAATACAAGAGAAATTCAGCGACTGACAGGAAGAATAGCTGCCCTAAGCTGTTTTGTATCTCGGTCAAGTGATAAGTGCCAGCCTTTCTTTCGAGTATTAAAGAAAGCTTTTGAATGGGATGCCCAATGTGAAGAGGCATTTAGGTCTTTGAAGGCTTATCTGAGTTCCTCCCCTATTTTGGTCAGTCCCATAGAAGGAGAAGTGCTCACCCTATATTTGGTTGTCCCAGACTTCTCTACCAGCACAGCACTTGTAAGAGAAAGAGATAGAGCTCAACAATCAGTATATTACTATAGCAAAGCTCTGAGGGGTGCAGAGGAGAGATACCCGAAGATGGAGAAACTTATTTTAACTTTGGTCACCACAACCAGAAGGCTTAGACTATACTTTCAGGCCCATACCATAGAGGTTCTAACAGACCAACCGATGAAGCAGGTGTTACACAAGCCTGAATCCTCAGGGAGATTGGTAAAGTGGGTCATTGAGCGCAGCGAATTTGACATTAGATGTAAACTAAGAAAAGCTGTAAAAGGTCAGATTCTAGAAGATTTCATCGCAGAATTCACAACAGGAACACCTATGGAGACCACACAGCTAGTACCTGACCTCCCAATATGGAAATTTTTGGTAGATGGTGTAGCCAATGCCCAAGGAAATGCCCAAGGAAGCGGAGCGGGTCTAATTTGGACCTCAGCAGATAAAGTAGACGTCGAATACGCCCTCAGGTTTGGGTTTAAAGCCTCAAACAACGAGGCAAAGTATGAGGCTATTATTGCAGGGCTCAATCTGGCTTACTCAATGGAAACAGAACAGCTAGAGATCTGCAGTGATTCATAGCTTGTGGTAAGGCAAATATAGGAGTATTATGAAGGTAAAGGAGAGAAGATGATCCTTTACCTCAGAAAGGTACATGAATTGATCAAGAAATTTGTACAAGTTGAGGTCAAGCATGTTCCCAGATCTGAGAACTCAAGAGCAGACTCTTTGTCAAGGCTTGCAACTGCCTTGCAGGAAAGTTTCGAGAGGTTAATTCCAGTAGAGCATCTAGCGAAACCATCCATCGACATTGAGAATGAAGAAATACTTCCTGTGCAAACCTCACCGAGCTAGATAGACCCTATTCTGAGAAACCTTCGGAGTGGAATCTTGCCAGAGGACCCCTGGCAGGACAAGCATTAAGGCAGGGATATTATTGGTCCACAATACCCCTTCCAATCGGCGTGGGACAGTGCAAATTTACCATCATTGGAGTGGACTACTTCACTAAATGGACAGAGGTGGAGCCTTTGGCTACGATCACGGAGCAAAAAGTTCAGAACTTCACATGGAAGTCAATAATTTGTAGATTTGGAATCTCCAGGGCAATAGTTTCTGACAATGGAAAACAATTCAACAACCCCAAGTTTAAGAGATTCTACGCTGAGCTAGGAATAAAAAACTACTTTTCAGCCCCAACTTATCCACAGTCCAATGGGCAAGCGGAGGTAACCATCAGAATCATCAAAGTCGCGCTAAAAACTAAGCTTGAAGCTCAAAAATGAAAGTGGGTGGAGCATATTTCAGAGGTGTTATGGGCTTATAGAACCATTGCGAGGTCAGCAACCCAGGAAACACCGTTCGCTTTGGCATATCTTTGGGTTGGGGTTAGCTCGTGGGGCTGCATGGACCTTCTAGTACATCTCTTCAAGACCATTTACCTCGAGGCCTTTCTTGATGTTCTGGCCAAGACAAGACTAGTACTCCTCAGGCTCGTCTTCCATCAACGTTCTCAAAAACACAACAACATGACCTCCACAGATATACTTGTGATGGTCCTCATCCTCATGTTGCTCACTCTAAATCCAGCAAACCTCTTGGCAACTCTTTAGCTCTATGGTTCTTGGTAACCCCACTTCAAGTCCTCTCTACATAAGACCTCAACTTAACACATCATTAGCCTTTTAGCTCCTCTGAACTCAACAATTTTTCTTAAAGGAGAACCGAAGTGCTCCTCGAAGCAAGGGGCAAGGGGGAATATAAAGCAAAGCAATACAAAGTAATAAAATAACGTGGAGGAAAACAATATGTATTTACATCAATAGCTTAGAAAAATAGTGTGCACTTACATCAACAATTCAGAAAAGCGGTATGTAGATACATTACCCAACAAAAGTTCAAAAAAAGGTACATTACCCATCAAAAGTTCAAAAAGAAAAAAAGAAAGAACCCCTAAGTCTGTGTAAAAGGAACAAGAGAAGGGCTAGGTTGTTCAGCAACTGAACTCTCTATAGTAGGGATAGAAAAGGAGTTTGGCAATTCAAAAGTAGAAGTTTTAGAGGGTTCCAAAGTAGGTAGAGGAGGATAAACCTCAGGAAGAATAGAAGAAGATACCTCAACTTTAGCTGTTGATGAAGTCAATGTAGGAGTTAGAACCACGAGGTTAGAAGAGGAAGAAATAACAGCTGAGGCAATGGAAGGAACTACAGGGAGCTTGACAATCATAGGAATAGAAGCAGTGTCAGAGGTGAGAGCTATAGGCACGACTGAAGAAGAATGAACAATCTAAGCCAAGACCTCAGTAGGCGAGATAGGCATCTCAACACCTTCAAGAGATGTCTCAAGAACAGAAGGGCTCATGGCACTAGCCCCAATATTAGGCACCTCAACCTTCTCTTTAGTTGGGATCTCGAAATCAAAGTCCAGGTTTGGGTAAGTCTGTTCAGCCCGATCCTGGAAATCCAGCCATCTAGTGGCCCATTGAGTAGTAACGTCGTCAACCAACTTAGCAATTAGAGCATCCTTCTTTTGAGCAGCATCTCTCTGCACCTCGTGCTCATTCTGAATAACGTCGCTCGCTTCTGCCAAATGTCGTATTCTCTTTTCATGTCCCTATAATAACCTAGCGCCTAGAAGGTCTCTTGGTTGCCTTTGATTCAATCATCAATCTTTAGCCTAAGTTCCTCCCAGGTTTTCTTAAGCTTTTCTGCGATGTGCTTGCCCTCATCTTCGACCTTCTCCTTTTCGACTTCTAGGTCCTTAATAATTAAAGTCTTTCTCTCTACCTGCGTCTGCAATTCTTGGACCTGGGCCCTAAGATCGTCGTTTGCAAAGGTTAGATCGACAACTTTGACCTCAAATGCCTTAGAAGCGTTGGTAGAGCTTTCTAGAGCCTAGATTCGCCTTAGTAAACTGCTTGCGTGGATGGTCGTCTAGGAACAAGCACAAAACAAAGGTCAGCACAGTGAAAAGATGCAAGACAAAGGTAGGATGTGAATAACCAGAGGCCTATCAAGGTTGCATCAAACAAGATGGTG
>JAHQCQ010006872.1:5870-21993 GCA_023539305.1 Ilex asprella
TGGTGGTGGTGGTTGGTGCTTGGTGGTGGTAGGCGTGGTGGAGGTGGGTGACAGTGGGTCACAACGACGGTGATGGGTGGCGGTGGTGGTGGTGGTAGCAATCGGTGGTGGATAACGACATCGAGATGATGGTGATTTCATAAGGAAATGATTTTAAAGCAGTAGAAGTTTTTTTTTTTCACTATTTACTTATTTCAGTGGTAAATCTACTTTTGACTTATTTGTAAGTAATTAAAATAAGTTGTTTCAAAAACTACTTATTTTTTTAAAGTACATATAAGAAGTTAAAAGCCCCACAAACATTTTTGAAAAGTCATCTCAAACACACCTCCAGGAATCTATTTTTTCTATTAAATTTGGCGAGTTAATATTAGCCGTCAGATTAACTTTAAAGTAAAATTTAAAATGATATCAACAGTAAAAATTAAAAATTATTTTTTATGTTGTACTTTATTATTTACATATTGATGCACAAAATAGTCTCGTGCAAGATCAACAGTCGAGTATGTGGTAAGGTGTAATTAATGGACAATAAATAAAGCAATCAATGGAATTGATATAAATATTGAGTCAACACACATATATAGTGATTCGGTTCGGATGACCTACTCCTCTCTTGGAAACGGCAACGACGGCGGGGGGTCTTTATTAATTAAATAAGGTAAACACGAGAGAGAGAGAGAGAGAGAGCAATGGTTAGCTCCGGGGGGTACAATAGTTAGATGAGAGAAAATCTATGTGTGTGTGTAGAGAGGTGTAAAGACAGAGCTCAGGACTTATAATTTATAGACACAGGGTCTTGGTTAAGGTGGTGACTTGAGGGCAAATGTACTAATTCTCTGGATGTCTACAAAAAATAATTGTCATAAAAGGTTGACTTGATCTTCGAGAGGGAGTATCCCGATAATTGCTCCCCGTGTGCTCTAATTCTTCTTGGAAGCCTTGGAACTTGGGTTGGGTCGAATTTGTGAACTGGGTTTGACCTGCCTTTTAGTTAACTTGGACTTACTGTATTTATTGGGCCTGACTTGGTTAGATTCGGGCTTGTCATTTGCCCCAAGCCCCGGTGATGGCAAAGAGGGGTTGAGGTATGAGTGAGCCCCATCGTCCAAAAAGAATTTCTTGCTCCTCACGGTGCTATCTTTCTCGACAGTCAAAAGTTTTCTTGTTCCCCACGACGACCTTCCCACTGCGAAAGCCTACCTTCAGGTGACATTCATTGCATTTTTCAATCCTCCCTTTTGCTAGGTTTCCCCTATTTTGTGAAGAAATCCCTTATATTTTCTAGAAAAAATCTCATTAAGGGGTTTATAAAAACCTTACCCCCTTTACGAAATAAGGAGCTCCAATGGCAGTTCTAAAGGGAAGGAGGAAGCTGATCTAGAGAACCAAGGCAAAGCTCTAGGGCATAGCTTGGCGAAGCCATGGGTGAGGCCTGACGACACAGGCAACAACTGTGCAGTCCCCGGCTTTACAGTAAAGGGGGGAGCATCTGGGGGAAATACAAAACACGAGGGTACACTGTTTTTTGTGGGATTCAAGTAATCTCTCAAAGTTCGAATGTTAGGCATTTCTTCATCCCTCTGAGGAACTTCTCCATTTTTATCAATATTTGTCATAATACTCTCGCAAGAGTCTGTTATTGATCTAGGTGAATTTGGTTCAGATTGGTTCACAGACCCAGAAGATTCTGCCGGCAAATTTTTGTAGTGAGGAGCGTTCTCAGACATAAAAAAGAAAAGAAAAATAAAACAAAATTTTTCACAATTATTCACAGAAAAGGTCTTCTTACCTTTTTCCTTAAAAACACTTTTTCAATAAGTTCCCCGGCAACAGCACAAAAAACTTGACTTGATCCGAAATGTGTACACCCAAATGCAGACGGTCAAGTTGTAGTAATAATCCGATTTGAGTCCGAAGTCGAATCCACATGGAACTTGTTGTGTTGGTGTTTCAAAGTAATCAGTAAAGGAGACCAATTGATTGTAACCTTGAGATTTTAGAATTGTGAGATGTGGGTGATTTCCTGAACAGAATATTGAATTCTCTTCAAGAAAGTTTACAAGATAAATGGAAATAAAATTACTCTTTAGTTCAAGGATCGGGAAATTTATTTAATTATCTAGTTCATTATAATTATGCTTGATAACTCAACTAACTCCCGTGTCAACGGCGAGTTAATTGGAAGATAAAGATGGTCTGTTAAGGTCATGGTTCCGATGTCTTACTAGAAGTTTACAAGAATTATTTGTACCGAGAGTTATCGCGCCCACAAATAAGCAAGTATTTCTTCATGACATCCAACCATGGCTTTAATATCCCATCCTTTTAAATGAAGCTTGATAATGGAGATGATTAAATGGTAGTCATGAAGATCTAGCTGGGGTACTTGCCTTGAAACGAGGAGTCTTTCCATGCAAGAGTCATCCTTGTCATAGAAAGACTATCGATTATACAAAATACTTTAGCTTTGCTAGATGCAATTAATCATCCAATAAACAAGTGGATATGAACATTAAGCATTAGAACAAAACATAATATAACCTTCGGATAATCAATACATGCCATTCACCTCTTACTAAAGAGTGAATGAGAAACTACTCACTCTTCGTAGCTTTGGTAAAGCTAGAAAAGTGAGTGATGCTCATCCCTTCAAGTAGAGGACCTCGTAAATTAAAAGTACAAGTAACGAGGAGCTAATCTTCAACAAAGAATGAGTGAATCACGTTCCACCCTTCACGGCTTTGGTAAAGCTTTAGAAAAATGGAAGAGTTTCACTCCTCTAAGCAAGAAGGAAGCTCAAATAATAAAAGTGCAAGACATAATTAAAAGCATGTATGTAAGAGCATAAATGTAAAGACTAGAAGTAAGTAAAGACATAAATGTAAAGACTAAATGTAAATAAAGGAATTACAACTCTTAAGCAAATATAAATGTAAACATTAATGTAAAGAAAAATGAGTGGGAATCTAAACTCTCCACTTCCTCTAGCAAAAAGAGAAAACTAAGACAAGAATTGAAATAGATATATGTGATGAAATCTAAGTGGTGAATCCCTCAAATGGTTTCACCCATTCCCCCCCCATCTCACTCCATAAAATCAAGTGTATTTATAGGCAAGGAGGAGGCAGGGAGAGGGGTAAAAGAATAGAGCTGGGCGCCATAGTCAAAGTGAAACGCCAACCACTCTACAGGCAGTCTGTCAATACCGCTCGAACGGTAAATGGCGTTCGAACGGTTTCTCTGTCTTTGCTCTCTACCGTTCAAATGTCAGAAGGATTCAGTGCCTACCAATTATGTCAGAAGACACGTGGTTCTCTGTAGAAAATCTTCCTCCAAGTCTTTGTCCATATCTCCCTCCAGGTCCTTGCAGAATCTTGACTGCTTTTTCCAATAATTTCAAGGGCGTTCGAATGGTGGTTGCCGTTCGAACGTGCCACTCAAGTGCCTGGGCCTTCTGACTGCAAGTCTGTAATACGCTATGTCTTCAGTCAGTGTGATCTTGTCATTGCTTCAGTAGTCGTTCGAACGTTAATGACCGTTCAAATGTAATACTCAAGTCTCTAAGGCCTTGGGTCTTGCTTGCAACATAGATTATAGTAGTTGGCCTGGTTTTCCATGACCGTTCGAACGGTATTTAACGTTCGAACATTGCTTCTTTATTCTAAGCTTCTATAATTTGTTCCTTATTGTGATGTGGTTGCCTTCAAAAGTACTTCTTGTTGCCTTTGAACCCTTGTTCACTTTAAGACCTGAAACATCATCACTTAAACTCCACCAAAGTACAATTAGTCCAAAACGGGGCATAAGAATATGCTACATTTGAGTATTAATCAAGGAGTTCTTGGCCACGTATATGTTTTTGGATAACTCCTTTCCTTATCAAGGGTGGTGTCGTTTCGCTCCGAGGTCGAGAAAGTTCATCACTAGGCTTCTTTCGAACTGTCACAGTTGGAAGTCTAAGTTCTTCTTTGTTAAATGCGAGTGAGCCACCGAGGGAGATCGCGACCTAGGGCCTTCAAGATGGGACACCGTCCTAAGGATCAAGCTAGGTAAGGACTCCACCTTCGTCTTTACTTCTAGTCGTTACATATTTGTTCTCACTGTCTGATTGGTTTCTATGTAGTTTCACCCACATTATCTGCGGAGCAGGAGAGTATGATCTAGATAGTTCGTGACCATCCTTTCAAGGAGTTTTTGGAGATTATATTCGGGTCAAGTTGTCCCAAGGTTTCTCATCAGCCGAAGAGGAAAGGTATCTGATCCTTCCACTAAACTCTTGATGGTTACGACATTGTAAGTTTTTGTCTTACACTAAGTTTGCAGTTACTTCTATTGATAAGGCGATGGTGGAGGATGTCTAAGCTACTAGGGTGGTGTCTTCCCCTCCTACTACTAAGAGGTCGAGGTCTGATGCCCCTAGTGTTTCTTGGCTAAGGTTTGTCGACCAAGACAATCCCCGGGAGACGGGACTTGACGATGCCCCCACTTCTTCCCTTGTTGTGGTACCATCGTCTTCTAGAGCTCATCCTAATATGGTCGTCGGGATCGAGGCTTTAGTACAGTCTCCTACGAGGACCAGGGCTCTACATGGCCATCCTACTTCCAATAGTGGTTTGATGTCTATGCTGCTGGACGTAAATTTGGCCAATGAGCAACTGTGGGGATTTGTGACC
Organism: Ilex asprella; assembly: GCA_023539305.1. Classification (NCBI taxonomy): domain Eukaryota; kingdom Viridiplantae; phylum Streptophyta; class Magnoliopsida; order Aquifoliales; family Aquifoliaceae; genus Ilex; species Ilex asprella. The sequence goes on from JAHQCQ010006872.1 coordinate 10,547, forward strand.
ACTACGGAGATCTTGGAGGTTGGTTCTCTAGGTCTGCGGGGAGTTATCTACACAGCGATGGAGGTCTTTGCTTTGGTATGTCTTTTACTCGTACATAACTTCCTTCTTTCATGTTCTGTCTTTTGGATACCTGTAAGTGGTTGTTGTCTTTGCTTGTTTTTTTCGAGCACATTGAAGTTTAGAGAGGCACTTGATGGTCAAGCATTGAAGAGTCAAGCATAGAGGGCTACTAACGAGAGGCAAGCGCTCGAGAGGCTGCCGAGGAGCAGTCGAGGCTAGTACACGAGAGAGCTGCCTTACTTGAGACCAAGCTTCAGGCGTCCCACGAGAGGGTTGTGCAACTGGAGGTTGACGGAAAAACTACCTGTGTGAAAGTAGAGACAGAGCTGTGAGCGTCCCGTGAGAAGGCCGCTGTAGTAGAGGCTAACCTTCGTGCAACTCTTGAGAGAGTTACTAAGGTAAAGGCTTACTCTATGAAGCTGGAGAAGAAGAGAGATGCTGTTGAGAGGCCCGTGGCAGGTGCCTTTGTTGATGGCTACGAGGAGCTCAAGGGGAAGGTCTCAACAGTTTTCCCCGCTTAGGACTTTTCTGACTTCGTGCCTTTCGAGGCTCTCGAGTTTGATGACGAGAAGGCGAGCGATGATTGGAGTGGAGGCAGTGAGTGATGTTAAGAGCATGGTATCTTTGTATTTATGTTTTTTGTTGCTCGGTCATGTTCTATCTTTTGTAAATGTTTTATTAACCTTCTATGAGATACAACTTTTTGAAAAAATCTTGCAAAATTTTATTTCATAATCCGAAGTAAATATTAAGGAAATTGACCAAAAAAAATTAGATAATCTAAATAGTGACTACTGACTTATATACTCACTTCCTTGCCCCCAATTGCTGGTAATATTTCTTTAGATACTCTGTGTTCCATAGATGGGCCATAAATTTTCTCTCATAATTCTGAATTTTGTAGGTGTCCGATCTTACAACTTCTGCAACTGTGTAGGGTCCTTACTAGTTAGGTCCTAGTTTTCCTTCCCTGGATTCTTTGGTAGATAGGATGACCTATTTTAGGACTAGGATCCCGGGCAAGAAAGAGCGAGACTTCACCCTCGAGTTGTAGTACTTGGTCTTGCGAGACTTGTACTTTGAATTTCTAAGCATGGCTATCTCCCTCTTTTCTTCTACCAAGTAGAGGTTGATGTGGTGACCTTCTTCATTACTGGTAGGGTTATGGTACTAGACCCTAAGGGAGTGTACCCCAATCTCAACAGGTAAGATTGTCTTTGTCCCGTAGGCTAGGGAAAAAAGGGTCTCGCCTGTGAGGCTCCTTGGTGTCGTCTAGTAAGCCTACAACACTCCGGGGAGTTTGTCTACCCATTGTCCTTTCGTACTCTCCAATCTGATTTTCAAATTCGTGAGGATGGTCCTGATGGTAACCTCTGCTTGATCTGTAAGTTGGCACAGAAGCTATTAAGGAATTTGTTGTTAAACTGATTGACATTGTCACTCACAATGATGTGAGGTATTCTGAAGCGGTAGACTATACTCATCCATATAAAGTCTTTTACCTTCTGGTCCGTTATTCTAGTTAAGGTCTCGGCTTCTATCCACTTAGTAAAGTAGTCAATAGCTATCATTACAAACTTATATTGGCCCCGACTGAAGGGTAGGGAACCTAGGATGTCGATCACTCACATTGGCATAGAACCCAGGGACTCCAGTGACGGTGTAGAATCGGCCACGAAGTCCGCAAGTGCTTTTAATTTGATGGCCGCCCCCGGCTAGTATTGCACATTGAACTCACTAAACTCGATGACCCACTTGAATAGTCGATCTGACACATCGACCTTTTCTAGAATTCTGTTGAGTGGTTGATTTGTAATAACCATGTTGGTGTGGCTCTGAAAGTAGTGGTGTAGAAGTCTGGCGGCAGTGACAAGTACGAGAGCTAACTTTTCAAGCTCTGAGTACCTTACCTCTACTCCTCGATATGCCCTGCTTACATAGTACATAGGATTTTGGATGCCTCCATCCTCTTGAACGAGAACAGAGCTCACGATAGAGGGTGAAGAGGAGAGGTAGAGATATTGGGTCTCTTCTGATGCAGCATGGGAGAGCAAAGGTGGTGTGACTAGGTAGGCCTTGAGCTTCTAGAAGGCCTCCTCTGCATCTGTTCCCCACTAGAAAAGAACTACGAAGGATTTTAAGCAAAGGCAAACACTTATCTACTAATTTTGAGACAAACCTGTTAAGGGTCTCTATCCTCCCGCTAAGGCACTGGACCTCCTTTACTGAGGCTGGAGACTTCATATCCAAGATGGCTCTGATCTTTTCTGGGTTGGCTTCAATGCACCTTTTTTTGACCAAAAAGCTTAAGAATTTTCCTAAACTGACGTCAACGGCACACTTTTTAGGATTCAACTTCATCATGTAGGCTCTTAGTACATCATAGGTTTCCTGGAGGTTTGTCACATGGTCTGCCGCAACCATACTCTTCACCAACATATCGTCTATATAGACCTCCATAGTCTTCCCGATGTAATCCTCGAACATCTTGTTCACGAGGTGCTAATATGTGGCTTTCACGTTCTTGAGTGCGAAAGGCATCACCCTATAGCAGTAGGTGCCCTCCGAGGCGATGAATGAAGTTTTCTCATGGTCTGGTGAGAACATGCTGATCTGGTTGTACCCATTGTAGACATCTAGAAAAATCAGGAGCTTGTGTCCCACGATGGCATCAGTGAGGCCATCGATGCGTGGGAGAGGATAGTTGTCCTTGGGACATGCTTTGTTGAGCTCCGTGAAGTCCATACAAAGACGCCACTACCCATTGGCCTTTGTAACCATCATTATGTTGGATAGCTAGTCTAGGTAGGATACCTCCCTTATAGACCCAATTTTTCAGTAGCTTCTCAACTTCCTTTTCCATGGCTTGACCTCTCTTTGTACTTACTAGCTGAGGAGTTTGTACCTGAAATCGATGTTAAGTCAGCAGGAGGCCACTTCAGGGTTGATACCTTCTAGGTCTTCGTGAGACCAAATGAAGACATCCATGTTCATCTAAGGAAATCTACCAGGTCGGAGGCTTGCTCCGAGGAAAGTGAAGAGCCTATATAGACTCTCCTTTCTAGAAGGCTCTCATCCACTGCTATTGGCTGAAGTTCTTCTACTGGTTCCTCTCTCTCCAAGGTGATGTCATCTTTCGAGTTAAGTACTTCAACTTGGATAGTCTCGTGTGGCCTTTTGGCCCTCATAGATGCTACATAGCACTCCTGGGTGGAGACTTAGTCTCCTCTGATCTCTCCAATAACACTAGTGGTTAGGAAACGGAGGAGAAGGTGATGGGTGGACGACACTGCCCTTAAGGTGTTGAGGGATGGGCGTCCAAGAATAATATTATAGGTAGAAAAACAGTCAAGTAAAATAAAATTTACCATGATAGTGGAACTCCGTGATGTTGTTTCTATTGTGACCGGCAGGGTGATGGAACCCAAGTGATAATCCCTCTCTCCCGAGAAACCAACAAGGAGAGTCCTGATGGGCTGCAATCTCTCTCTGCTAGATGAAACTTGTTAAAGGCTGGTGCAAACAGAATATCAGCTGAGCTGCAGCTGTCGACCAGGATCCTCTTAACTTGGTAGTTAGCTACCGTCACGGTTAAGACTAGAGGATAATCATGAGGGACTTGGATCCCCTTGAGGTCCCTGTCTGAGAAGATGATGACATTTTCCTCCCCGTGACGGGGTGTCTTCGTGTGGAGAAAGTCATGTGACTTTGCCGGTCTAGCTTTTCGGGTGTGCATTTTTCTGGTGGAGTTGGAGTCACCTCCCTCTCCTAACCCTCTAGAGATAGTCTGGATCTCTCTAAGGGGTTATTGACACTCTTAATCCTCCTAATTCTGACCGGGTGGGAGAACTAGTCCTCGGCCAGCAACGTACTACCTCAGCTAACCACGTTGAATAAGCTCTTCAACCTGCCTCTTTAAGTGGAAGTAATCGTTAGTGTTGTGGCCCTGGTCCCATTGGAAGCGACAGTACGTGCTAGAATTTCTGCGATTTAGGTCGGACTTCATTTTTCTGGGCTAGCGGAGCGTGGGGTCGTCTTGTATCTGGAATAGGATGTGCTCTACCAAGGTGTTGAGTGGCGTGGAAGGTTGTCGTTCTCTCAGGGGTACGGGACTGAGACGGTCCTTGACAGAGACCCTCTTAGTTCTCTTTCTCTTATTCTCCGTCTCCCGCTTGTCTTCACGGGTGTCCTTCATTTTTTGCCCTCCTTGGGAGGACTCGCCTCAATGGGCTTTAGTGGTATTCTCGGCGTTCATATACTTCTATGCTCTTGACAACAATTTGAAAAAGTTGGAGGGAGGCTTCTTGAGGATGGAGAACATGAAGCTAGAGGAGCGCAGCCAACAATAAAGGCGGTCAGGGCAACCTTATAGTCTAGCTACTCGATTTGGAGAGTCTCCTCGTTGAAATGAGTGATGTAGCTCCTAAGGCTTTCGTCTCGGTCCTACTTGATGGTGAGTAGGTGGGTAATAGGCTTTTGATGTCGGTGTACCCCAATGAAGTTGGAGACGAAAGATTTACTCCACTCTGCGAAGGAGTGGATAGAGGAAGGTTTGGTCTTCACGAACCATTGTTGAGCAGACCCCCTTTAAGGTGGTGAGGAAGGCCCTACACATGATCTCATCAGACACGTTATGGAGTTACAAGAGAGACTTATAGGTGTCAAGATGATCTAGAGAGTCTTTGGTACCGTCGAAGATCTCGATGGTAGGCATCTTGAACTTCGAGGGTAAGAGGTAATTGATAATATCTGCAACGAACGGGGTATTAGTACGCCTTACTAAATAATCCACCGTCTTCGGCGCCTGTGCCTTGATTGTTTTGAGGGCATCACCGAATTGGTTTTGCACCTCTCTGGTCTTCTCATCCCATTGGTTGGAGATATCCTCCGTCGGTTGTTGTAATGACCTTCATAATCGACATACTGGATTTCTCCCTCGTCCTCCTGCGCAAGTACATAAAGAGGGGGAACATGTGAGCTTCCTGCGCGCTGAGGAGAGACTCGTGGGTGAGGGGCGCCTGGGCATTGTCCGAGGGCATTCTGGAGCGATACCCCGTTGAGGAACATTTGGTAAGGCCAGAGTGAGGAGGTTGGGGGGCTTAGAGCCCAGAGTGAAGAGGTTGCGGTGCTTCTTTTGTCGAAGGAAGTGATGCTCCTCCTATAGGCTGAGGGGCGATGCCTCCTTAGGCAAGCATCAACTGAATGATTTTTTGATTCTAGTTTACCAACAGCTGCATGGTCTGTAAAAGTTGTTGTCCAACCACGTTAGTCACCGTAACAGATGGTTCCGATAGTGCGAGGGGAGGCGGAACCTCCTCCCAGGGGGTCAAGTTGTTGACTCATATACCTAGTCGTGATTCCTATAAAGTAGCAAGGTAGTAGAAAACTTAGTGCAGAGGGGTGTAAACGAAAGAGAGAGAGAGAGCAATGGATAGCTCCGGGAGAGGTACAATAGCTAGGAGAGAGAAAAGTTATGTGTGTGTAGAGGGGTGTAGAGGTTGAGCTCAATGTTCCTCTCATGTAGAGAGGTCTTATAATTTATAGGCACAGAGCCTTTGTTAAGGCGATGACTTGAGGGCAAAGGTACTAATTTTTTCGGGTGTCTACAAAAGCTAATTTCCATAAAAGGTTGTCTTGATCTTCGAGAGGGAGTATCCCGATAATTGCTCTCCATGTACTCTAATTCTTCTTGGACTCCTTGGAACTTGGTCTGAGTCGGATTTGCAAACTGGGCTTGGCATACCTTTTAGTTGACTTGGAGTTGTTGGATTTATTGGGCTTAACCTGGTTAAATTCGGGCTTGTCAGATATACTAGTAATAATTTATGTCTGAAGGCACAATACAATATAAAAGTCAAACACCTCAAAGAATTGAGCCAATTATATCAAATATCAAATTGTGACAATCAATTTTTTTTTTGTAAATGGATAAAATCCGTACTCGAAGACATTGTGCAGCACAAAATCGAGCACTAATTATGTAATATAGATATTTTTAATAGCATACAAATATTTCAAGTAGCAATTTCTTTATTTATTTTTTAGTTACAATATTTTAAATCAACCTAGACCAAAACAAAAATCGATAAAGTTCACTTTAAAAATAAAACACAAAAAAATATCTAAAACCATAAACTAGTAGAGGATTCAATAAAAAAAGAAATGCAAACACAAAGGGAACTAAGTCCTCAAAGAAACCATAAATTAGAGAAGTTTTATCTGAAATGTTGAACCCATTCCCATTATTTTGGGTATATATACATATATATATATATATAGAGAGAGAGAGAGAGAGACCAGGAGACTTGTGAGTGAAAGTATCCCATATACTTGGCCCTTTACCACCTTCATTCCATCCACCTTCAATCTGAAAAGGAAGAAACAAATAAAACAAATAAACAACCACATCAACTTGGAAAACACTGCATGTTCAACACACCATTAAAACTCATGGCAAACCTGATAAGCAGATGAAGCTGTCCCAAAAATAAAGCCCTTTGGAAAACTCGTACGATTGAGCGTAGCAATGCCATAACTAGGTGTTAAAGGTTTAGCACTAGGGTCTACAGAAACCCTAGCGTAAGTCCTAGCAGGATGAGCCTCACCACTACTGAGTGAGTAAGTGAGGACTATAAGGCCAAGGAAGAGAAAACTGCCCTGAATCCTCATCACTTCACTGATTTGTGAGATACAAACTCAAGCTCTCTTTCATGGCTTTATATAGAGCAACAAAAGTAGAGATGGAACTAGCATGGGGCCTAGGGGGCCATGGTCACCCTCCTCCATGCTCAATAACCCTTATCCACATATATCTACAGTAGTGAGCATATTTTTGTACATTGTCCCCCAGATAATTTTTGCCCCTATTTTAGTCCTTTAACACCTAAAATGACTCCATAAAATATTTTTCATGGAATTAAATAACCTGTTTATAAACGGTATACTAATAAAATAATACCTATTTTTTTTAGTCGTTACCGATATCCTAATAAAATAATCAAAGAATTCTAGGGGAAAAAATTTGATAATATTATCGCAAGAACTCTGAATAGTCAGTAGTAATAAGATTAATTAATTTAATTTTTGCAGAGTGTGCTAGTGTGAAGTGCAACCGTGTGTCATGCAGCTCAAGAATGCACTTTGATGATATGTTTTGGGTGGCTGCTAGCTCATCAACTAAAGTCCAACATGTTATTGATGCAATCATGAAAGTTTATCTTATGATAATCTCATCGCATCACGCGGACATCAACCCAAAAAAAATTGGATTAATAGGTCATTAGTTTAATCGTTGGATCATTGATCAGACCATTTATTATAATAAAAAACAAAAAAAATATTTAATAATAATAATTATAAGGCTAAAAATTATAATACTTACGAAAATAGCATGCTTAATGCTTCAGCGATTTTTTGTTTCGTTATTGAAATACAAAATTACTGATGCAAGGTAAAACGAATGTCATTTTTTTATTGTCAATTAGTATTCAAGTTATTTCTTATCAATAAATTTTAAAATTTTAACTAATATTTTAGATGTGAGGAGAGTAGTATTTATTGAATTGTGCTGTACATTTTTTGACATAAACTATGATATACTTTTAAATTGCAGTGCATTTTATCTTTTGTTCCGAGCGAGTAAGGTCTATAAGGCTAATGAAGAGAAAATGGCCTCGACTGAATCCTATTAATTCACTGATTGGTGAGATACAAACTCGAGCTCTGTTTTTATGGCTAAATATGGATCAACACAAGGGCTCGAGATTTCACTATTTTTTCGGCCCAAATAGAATGCACATCAAGATTTATGAGAATACAATCTATGAATGTGAACGGACATGCAAATAGAAAATTTAAGATCGATAGTAGAGAAGTTTAATTGAAGTGCTTATCCATAAAATATTATAAGATTGCTGACTTGGTGTGCTGAATGTAAGAATCCAATGTGGGTGATTATTAGTGCTCCACAGCTACAATGGTCCTCAACGAACAGAAATTTTTGTATGAATTCAACACATTATGTAACAATGTCCTATTGCTCCATGTGTTTGATTTGCATACCCATTCAGGTACTACTTGATAGCAATTACATTTGAATGGACGGAACGGAAGTTAAATCAACAAGGTGGCGAACCAGCTTTTCAGAAAAAAGAAAAGTAACATTAAAGTGGACTTAAATCTTTTTTGTTATCATTGATATTTTTTTTTCTCTCCAAAAAAATACACCAATATGAATCAATGGCATTTGTAGTTCGATTTCTATCAGAAGTTTATATTTTTCAATTTGTATTTCAATAACATATAGTTGTATTTCGATTTGTCAACTTTCTACATAATTATAATTTGACCCAACTTTTAAATTAAAATACGAATATACTATATATTTTAGAGATAACGTTAGGAAGTTGATATTTTAAACTCAATTAAGTTAATTATCAATCTAGCAATTGAATTTATGACAAAGTTGAGTTTTTGAAATGTGATAAGAGAAATGGATAACATAACCATAGCGCAAATAAAAGTTTAATTTAATTATTAAGTTTAATTTAGATTTATTTGTGATTAGTAATTAAAATAATAAAAGATTATAAATGACATATTTTATTACATAAAAATTAAAATACTAGAGAGACATTCAAACAGAGGACTAAATATTGAGTGTAACCATTCAATAATAAAATAATAAATAAATTCCACATGTGATAATTATTAAATCACAAGAGCGAGTTATCATTTAATTATGTAAAATTTATTTATATATTTATTATTGGGTTATTAAATAATTATATCATATCAACGTTCCTACGTGACTTATAAAAGTTAGAGTCAATATATTCTCCAAACTCGTACGGTGAACAATTATTTTTGTCTGAAAATTTGCGTTGCTGTTATGTCCCTGTCGGCCACGTTTGAGGAATTGGGAAATGATCCAAAAGATGAATTGACCAGATAACTATCCGTATGTGGCCAAAACTTAGCCAGCAACCCATCTAAGTTATTCAAAGGTTATGTCTAATTCAATCCCTTTGGATTGGGTTGGCTTCCACTAGTTGAGTTAAAGACTATTTAGGCTGATGATTATAATATTTTGGATCCAGATAAATAAATATAGATATGTTTTGATAAAAAAAATAAAAAACATCTATTTTTTTTTCATAAAATTTGAAATTCAAATTCAAAAATAGTTATTATCTATCTTGTTCTTCTTGCCAATAGATCTAGACCTCATTATCCATCTTCTCCACTATTGCATAGAAGTTTCATCTGCACCAAGTTTTCCTTGTTTCCTTGGTGCAAGTTGTGTGTCACAGACCATTGCTATACTTCAAGGCTGCCATTGAGGAGATTCTTCTATAGGCCACAAGAGTTGATTCTTTGTATTCTCAAAGCTTATTTGAAAACATCACACTCTATTAAATCTCATCCCAATGATTCCAATCCAACACCAGTCAAACATTCACCAATTCTGCAATTCCGTCGTCTTCAACCAAGATCATGATCCACCTAGATGGTGTCCAAATTCAGCAACACAAAACTTCGAGTAATTTCTCCAAGTCCACTAGTAAGTTCTTTTTGCTATAACACCTGTGCATTAGGTATTTGTGGGTTTTGGTTTTGTGGGTAACTATGATTTCTGCAATCGTCGGATTGGTTTGTTGGCGATAATTGATTACATAGTTACATCAATGGAGTTTAAAATGAGGGTCTATGTTTTGAAAAAACTTCACTCAAACCTCTGTAGATTATCCTAATTTCTAGCATATCCCTCATATTATCTAAAATTCTAATGCTTTGTTTGTTGTTTATACACCCGTTTCCTTCACATCCCTTGGCTTAATTGGTCGTCACTCCAATACACAAATTGTTAATGTCATGCTAATCTTTTCATCTACACCTCACCCTCATAATTAATTCCATCAGTATCCCACCACTCATGATTTATATATTGGTGCTGGTGCATCCTTTCCAAAGGGTTAGGGAGCAAATGACGTAACAGTCTTGTTTTCTGTTGTGCAATTTCAACTACTAGTAATAACTCGTGCCTAAAGACACGGTACAATATAAAAACCGAGCTCCTCAAAAAATTAAGCCCACTATATCAAATCAAAACCACTACTTTTAAAAAAACAAAATTGAGAAAACTTGTAACTGAAGGCATTGTGTAATACAAAATTGAGCACTAATCATGTAATACAAAAATTTTCAACAACATACAAATATTTTGAATACTTTTTTTTTAGTTATGTCATTTTAAATCAATATAGACCAACAATCAATACAAAAAAATCAACTTGTGTACATATTTTATCGAATATACTTATTAATAAGAAACATATGAATTTAAAGAAAATATGACTCAATTCATTTATCACATTCAATATCACTCCCTAATTCTATCTTAACAAAACAATTCATCGACTACCACAACATAGTAACATCAATAATTGAATAAAACTCAACTTTATCCATATTGCTCTTAAGGCCAAGAGTTTAGGGGAATGAGGTCAATTACACAAAAGAATTATAGTGGTTCACCAGCTTGAGAGCACGGCTAATCCACTTTTCAATGAAGTCTCTTACTCCTGAGGAGTATATTCATAAAAGGGGAAGTGACATAGTAACTCGAATAAGTTGACATCGCTTGCCTCCTAGTGAGGGCTTTGTACAGTATTTATAGCAAATTTTGAGCTTAGTTGAATCTAATGTGTGATCTTCACCTTCCTTATATAACGTTTTCCTTGATTTGTGCAGTGATTATGCGGAGTGATGAAGGAGTTACGAATATGGTGCCTAGACTGGTGCCTGTTTCCATTGAGGAGAAGCTTGGTGGTTGCCAGTTGTCTTCCACTCCGCTTCCTCTGAGGTGCGGATCAAAGGAGCTCGCGGTTTTTATGTCGCTGGACTCCCGACCTGATCTGAATAACCAAGTTCATCCTTGGGATTTTCGAGGGATAATCAAGTATTATTATAAAATCCAAATATATATGACGACCACATAAATAATTAATATTAGTATGAGTATGCATGACGACTATGTAAATAATTATTACGAGCATGATCATGCGATATGATTGTGCCTGATAGGTATCTTATAATTAAAAATGGAACATTGATTGGGTGTGGGATAATTAAATGAGTATATTACATGTGACATAATTAATTTACTTGATATATGTTAGTGCACATAAGATTAAGTGGGGTGGTGAGCATGTGATATTAATTTTAGTTTTATAATAAATAAATAAATTAGTGTGCACAAAAGATGGGTCAAAGCTTAGCAATATATATAAAGAAATTGTGCAGAGTCTATATATATGAAGACCGGACTAAGTCTATAATATAAAACAGGGCGGGGCTTCAACAAGTCGATCGAACGGCTACAAATC